>JACEGR010006145.1:0-64366 GCA_014170235.1 Listronotus bonariensis
TTTGTTTTTTAATTATACTCCAAACCTCTTAATTCTATAAAAAACCGAAATAATCCTGGACCTAATGGAACGGCACACGACGTCGGATTCAGTTCCAGTAAAACTTTCAACTAAGGTTTTTAAAGCAGGCAACGTTATCATAATAAAATTTGTTTCGTGCAATAAATCAAACTCATCATCCGTTAAAGTATCGAAATTACTATTGTTCTTAACTAAATAACCGGAAAGAAGTGTCCTCTTAACCTCTAAGTTATCCTTAGAACGAGTGGACAAGCGAATATTCCGAATTCTGATCTCATAATCAAGTTCAGATTCAGTTAAAAGAACAGGGTCGAGTTCACCCTCAATAGTACACATTATAAAAGGCTAACGAAATCTCTCTATAAGAAAAGTAAATTTCAAGAAAAATTTACCAAAAAGGATTCACCAAAAAATTCTAAAAATTTACCAAGAAAAAATCAAAAAAAAATTATTTCCTTGAACTCAGGTAATCTGTACCTGACTAAATACAACCTGTACGTTTTTCAAAACTTACAAGTCAATTCGAAAATCATAAGTAAAAAATAAAAAATATACTCATGTGAAACATTACGAGTCACAAAACTTCAAAAAATAAACACCATGTAAACCTACACGAGCAATAAAATAATCAAAACCAGTGTGCATAAAAGGTAAGAAAATATAAGGCAATTATAAGTATTAATCAGCAATAAAATATTTAAAAAAAAAATTTAAACTCAAATATAAAAATTAAATGTCAAGAATAAAATCAGTACACCCCTGTAAAATGAAATCTCAAAAAAGTCAAAAAAAATTAACCGACAATTTATTTTGTGTTGGACAACCTGTATATAGTCACTGGCTACAAGAAGTCAAAAGGAATATTTAATTGAAAAAAAACCTAAATGCTCAGGCCACACGTTGCTGCGTCACTTATAATGTAGCTTAATTGGGCTAAAAGTACATTTTAAGATTGCCTAATTAAAGATGTTTAATTAGCCTTTGTTTTAAGGCAAAATACCTTCTAACTAGCTCAATGTCAGTCGGGGCACGTGGGTCGTGGATTGAGTAACCTAAACATTCCTTTAATTCCTGTATCAGTACCAGAAATTATTAAGTTGTCAAGGCCACTGATAAAAATCTCTGTTTTTGAATTTTTATTCTTAGTGCAATATTATAAGTCCAGACCATTGTAATTACTTATGTAAAAGCTGGCAACATTGTATTCACTCTCTTCTATCAACATGGCTGACCGTTCCTGTGTCGTATTGTCTTAGCTCGTAAATTTATCTAAATAAAAGTGTTTTACAGTCCACTATAATATTTTATTGAAGGCCAAAACATTGGTCCAAACGACCCGGATAAATACTAGTACGTGCCGGCCAAGAAAACAGAAAATTCAAAGTGAAATACCGAATTTTCGTTTGTGAATTGTTGATGGGATTGCAAGTCAAAACGCCGAGTTCCTAGGAGACAAGTTTCCACCACGGGTTCTCGAGTGGGCCTCTAAGGTAAGAGGATTAATAATAAAATTTAAAATAAAGAATATTTTTGGTTGGGACTAACAAAATGTCGAACGAATCAAGTTTAAAGGCTAAGAAGGCCGCTATTAAGGGCAAGTTAACTAGATTTGAAACATTCTTAAATAAGAATGATAATGTTACAAATGAATTTATAACAGAATTAGAATGTAGATTAGATAATATCGAGCCCACTTTAAATGAATTAAATGAAGTTATTTTGGAGTTAGTTTCCATAGATAGCGAAAGTATAAATAAAGATGAAGTCCTCGCAGAGGAACAAGACTTTGAAAATAGATATTATAGGCTACTTAGTCGCGCAAAAACACTATGTAAAACATTCCATGATAATCATTCTAGGGGTACATCTGTAGTTGGTTCCGGTGCAAGTGTAGGGAGTAGTAATGCAAGTAATAATAATAATCGGTCTGTAATAAAACTACCCCCAATAACACTGCCAAGATTTGATGGAAAATATTGTTCGTGGTTAGAGTTCAAAGATGTATTTGCTAGCTTAGTAGATAAAAATGAATCGTTAAGTGACATTCAAAAATTTTATTATTTACGCACATCATTAGAAAAAATGTTCTTGAAGTAATAAAATCAATTGAGGTATCGGCTGCTAATTATCAAGTAGCCTGGCAGTTCTTAAGCGATCGATATGAAAATAAAGCTCTAATGATACATAACCATATTCGAAGCATTTTTGAACATCCCTCTTTGAACAAAGAATCACATAATGGCTTAAGAAACTTGTATGATTCGGTTACAAAACATTTACGATCACTTAATAGTTTGGGTGAAAATACTACCTCTTGGGATCGCATTATTATATACATCATTATTAATAAATTTGACTCTGTGACACGTCGTGATTGGGAAACCTATAAGTATGTAGGTGAATTGCCTACCTTAGAAGACATGAACACATTTCTTAAGGCAAAGTGTGACGTTCTAGAAAAATTAGAACTTATCAGTTTAGATAATAGTACGCCAAAAGTAAGGAGGTCAGGTAGTTATCCTACAATGAATAATGATGTTATTAATAGCAGTAGGTATAAATGCTATTATTGTTCACAAGAACATTCTATTTTTAAATGTGAAGCATTTTTAAAACTGGCAGTTGATAAAAAAATTGATGCTGTTAAACAATTAAAACTTTGTTTAAACTGCTTGAGACATTCACATCCTTCGTGGAAGTGTAAATTAAATAAATGTACAAAATGTCATAAATCTCACAATACTTTGCTTCATTCCGATAATATTGCAAATTTAACCGTTGGTGGAAAGGGTCCTACAACTAACCATTCGCCGGTTGCGCCGAAGACAGCGGACGATGCGTCGACGGCTGAGGCAAGCGTAGTGGCTCACGCGAACGTGGAGGGGCAATGCAGCGTTGCCGAGTCTATTAATAATTCTGAAGTTTTATTACCAACAGTGCAGGTTGAAATTATAAATAATAATAAGTTATTTAAATGTCGGGCACTGTTAGACAGCGGGTCCCAAAGCAACTTCATATCGAAGTCTTTGTGTAATAAATTAAAATTGAAATATAATAAAATTAAACATTCAGTAAAAGGGATTGGGGAAACTTTGGCAAATATAAATAAGCAGGTTAATATTAACTTACAATCTTGCATTGACAGCAATTTTAAATTAAATATAAATTGTTTAGTACTAAATAAAATCACCGAAAAATTACCTATGTCTACTTTTAATAAAAATAATCTTTCTATACCGCCGTATTTGAAATTAGCTGATCCGGAATTTAATATTTCCCAAGAAATTGATCTTTTATTAGGATCGGAAGTATTTTGGACAGTTATTAAACAAGAGCAAAGGTTACTTGGGCCTAAAAACCTATACTTCAAAATACAGCATTTGGCTGGGTTGTTGCAGGTAGAATGAATTTAAATTTACAAAATATGTCCGAGTCAATTAATTGTTTCTGTACTTTTGAGCAAGAAATTAATCAAAATATTTTAAAATTCTGGGAATTAGAGGAGGTTTCTGTAAAAAAATCGGCTCTTTCGGAATGTGAAAGGTACTGCGAAACTTATTTTCAAGAAACTACTACTAAGGATGAATTTGGTCGTTATATAGTGAATATACCATTTAAGAATTCGGTTTTTAATTTAGGTAATTCTAGAGATAATGCACTACATCGGTTTTATTCTTTAGAGAAAAAACTTAATAAAAATAACGACTTAAAAGATGAATATGTAAAATTTATGTCCGAATATCAGAATTTAAATCACATGGCCGAATATAATGATTTGAATAACGAAAACGAGGGATATTATTTACCCCACCACGCCATAATAAAGGAAAGCTTGACGACTAAAGTCCGCGTAGTGTTTGACGCTTCATGTAAAACGTCATCGGGACTGTCACTTAATAATGTGCAATTTGTAGGGCCAACATTACAACAGGACGTGTTTGAAATTCTGTCTAGGTTTCGGACATATGATTATGTCATGACAGGTGATATAAATAAAATGTATAGGCAGATTCTCATAAATGAAAACGATCAAATTTATCAAAAAATATTTTGGAGATCAAATCCTGACGAGGAATTAAAATGTTTCAAATTGCTTACAGTGACATATGGAACAGCGTCTGCTCCATATTTGGCTGTAAGATGTTTATTTGAAATCGCTCAGGAAAATAAAAATAACGAGTTAATCAGTAAAATAATAAAGCGCGATTTCTATATGGATGATTTATTAACGGGTTCTAATTCAAAAGAGGAAATTTTATACATTCAAAAATGTGTTTCCGAGCTTCTGGCTAAATCAGGATTTGAGCTTCGTAAATGGTTATGTAATGACAAAGAACTATTAGACAAATTTCAAGTTAATAATAAATTAAGTGTTAATATCTTAGATATTGGAAATAAAGAACCAAACAAAACCTTGGGTATTTACTGGGATGCTCAGGGCGATTCAATAAATTTTAAAATAAATTTAAGACAAACACCATTAGAAATGGCGACAAAAAGATCAGTATTGTCAAGTATATCTCAAATATTCGATCCTTTAGGATTATTAAGTCCCATAATTATTATCGCCAAATTACTTATACAAGATCTTTGGAAAAATAAATTAGACTGGGATGATGACTTGCCAGGTCCTCTATTAAAGCAATGGGAACATTTTCAAAATAATTTAACTTTGCTAAATAATTTAAAAATACCCAGGCAGGTCACCCTTTCTGAGTACATTTCAATTGAATTGCACGGGTTTAGCGATGCCTCTATAAAGGCTTACGGAGCGTGCATATATTTGCGTTGTATTTTTGAATCAGGAAATATTATCTCCAATTTGTTATGTTCAAAAGTCGCGTTGCGCCTTTAAAACAAGTAAGCTTACCTAGGTTAGAACTGTGTGCTGCACAGTTACTAGCAAATTTAGTAGCCAAAGTGAAGAATTCACTAGAGATAAATTTTAGCAAAGAATATTATTGGTCTGATTCCACCATAACTTTAGCTTGGATCAGAGGCGACTCGTCTATGTGGAAAACATTTATAGCAAATAGAGTCAGTGAAATTCAAACTCTCACTGATAAAAATAATTGGAACTACGTTTGTTCAAGCGAAAATGCTGCGGATGTGTTATCTCGGGGTACGAGTGCTAAAGCACTTATGGAAAATAAATTATGGTGGAACGGCCCTCAATACCTTTTAAAGAAAAATTCCCTTTGGAACCTTCCAGATTCTTTAACCCCTACAGAAATTCCTGAAAGAAAAACCGTTTCCTGCACGGTTTCTTTAAATAATAGTTTATTAGATAAATTGTCAAAGGATGGTTCGACTTTTTAGAAATTTTGCATATTTTGTCATATGCACACCGATTTATTTTAAATCTGAAACATAAATTAAATAATTTAAATAATAAAACCATAGACGGCGCTTTAAAACCGGAAGAAATAGATCGATCATTGAAGTTATTAATTAAACATGCACAGATGGAAGTTTTTTCTAATGAGTACGCTAGTTTAAAATCTGGTAAATCAATTTCTGTAAAGAGTAGACTTTTAAGTTTAAATCCCATTTTAAGAAATGACCTTATTTGTGTCGGAGGTAGGTTAAAAAACGCTAACCAATTAAATGAGACTAAATATCCCATAATTTTACCTAATCATCACTCATTAACCAAATATATAATAGAAAATGAGCATAAGCGTCTTCTGCATTGTGGGGCACAAGCCTTATTATATTCCCTTCGGGAACAGTACTGGATAATTTCTGGCCGTAATGCATGTAGACATGTAGTAAAAAAATGTATTTATTGTTTTAGGGCCAAGCCCAAAACTATAAATTATCTAATGGGTGATCTTCCTGCGGTTCGTGTAAACTCTTTTGGAGTATTTGAAAATGTTGGCACTGATTATGGGGGTCCATTTTATTTAAGAGATAGAAAAAGCCGTAGTTTTAAAATGACTAAAGGTTATATTTGTTTATTTATTTGCATGTGCACGAAAGCGGTACACCTGGAACTTGTATCGGAACTAACTACAGACTGTTTCTTGGCTGCCTTTTATAGATTCACAAGTAGAAGGGGTAAACCACAAAATGTTTATTCAGATAACGGTCTTAACTATGTAGGTGCAAATAACGAAATTTGTAATATTTATAATTTTTTAAAAGATAATTCTGATTATATTGGAACTAAATTAGCAGAAGAGCAAATAACGTGGCATTTTATTCCTGCTAACTCTCCTACGTTTGGAGGTATATGGGAGGCTGGAATAAAGAGTACTAAGTCGCATATTAAGCGGGTTCTTGGTAACAAAACTTTAACATTTGAGGAATTTGAAACTTTGTTAGTCCGAATTGAAGGTATTTTAAACTCTCGACCCTTATGCCCTTTGACCGAGGACCCAGATGACTGCTCTGCACTAACACCGGCCCATTTCCTAATTGGCCGAACCTTAACTGCTCTACCAGAGTACGAGGTTACCTGTATTGCTGAAAACAGGTTATCAAAATGGCAGCATATTCAAGCTATGGTACAGCATTACTGGAAAAGATGGCAGAAAGAATATTTGGGCGAACTTCAATCCAGAACTAAATGGCGAAAAAATTATGAGAATAACTTGAAGGTTGGTTCACTTGTGTTAATAAAAGACGATAACGCTCCAGTGTTGCAGTGGCAGCTAGGACGAGTGGTTGAACTCCATCCTGGTAGTGACAATGTCGTAAGAGTTGTGACTATAAAGGCTCGAAACGGTAAAATAAAAAGAGCAGTGAGTCGTGTGTGTATGCTACCCATAGAAACTGAGTGTTAAAAAAAAAAACAATCACTGTTAGTCTTTAATGATTTAATTTAGGTCTTATTAGTTAGATAAGTCTTAGGATTTTTATTGTCTTAAGGAAAGACATAAGTATTTGCTTTGTTACTTTAAAATGGTAATGTACCATATTTTTTAATATTTTTATAAATTTGACATTTAAATTTTCTTGTTAATTTAAAAAAATAATTACATTTTACAGCTTAAGGTTTATAACCCAGCTTTAGAAAAATGAATTTATGATTTGACTTTTTGCTTGCTAGATGTTTGTATTATGTATAAGTTAGTTGTATGAAACTTTATTGTAGAATTTTATTGAAAGTTCATACAATGTCCTTTCAAGGCGGGCGGTATGTCAAGGCCACTGATAAAAATCTCTGTTTTTGAATTTTTTATTCTTAGTGCAATATTATAAGTCCAGACCATTGTAATTACTTATGTAAAAGCTGGCAACATTGTATTCACTCTCTTCTATCAACATGGCTGACCGTTCCTGTGTCGTATTGTCTTAGCTCGTAAATTTATCTAAATAAAAGTGTTTTACAGTCCAACCTAAAGCTATATATAGTGGTGGTAAACTACAGAAGGATAGTTCCTCTAGGTAAACTAAAACAAAACAAACAGATTCCAACACAAAATAAAAAAGACAACGTATAAAATATGCGTGTTCTTTATTTAAGAGGAACTTTCACTTGATTTCAAAAATGGGTGTTAGTAAAAAGAAAACAAAAAGACTCTAGCGCTTAACGTTTGCAAACATTATTACACCGCTTTAACAAATATAACCAATTCAAAATTAAAATTTAAGTATCTAAATTAATGTTACTTAACTAGTTTGATTATGTTCACGATGCAATATGTTGTTTAGGTGTATCAATATTAAATGGTGTACTTTAAAGACTTTAAATATGGTTAGTCTCAACTTATCTGAAATCCTCTTTAAAAGGTCCACTAGATGTTGGAGTGGGATTCTCACACTGGTTACAGGCTGGGGCCTACAACTCCGGATTCAGACAAGTGGCATTCGCTGGTCGTAGATCATAAGGGGGTCAGCTTGCGTGATAGGTTAATGGCATGCCTCCCATCAAGCAGGCAACTTAAATCCGGCTTCTTTTCCAAATGTTACGAAAGAAGCGAAGGGGATAGATAGAAAATAGAACAATAGAAGAAGATAGAAGAATAGAAGAACCGGGCTTATCTAAAACAGTATCAAATTATTAAAACCAATTCAAAGACAACGTATTTTGAGGTTAGGTTTCGACATTCCAAGAAAAAGGTGAATTATGCAAAAATACTAACGCAAAATATAAGTATAGAAAAAGACATACCTTTCAGGCTAAAGATGGACAAGAAATCATGATTCTTAACAGAGATTAATCGAAATTTTCATCAAATCACAAAATTGCCTAATCGTGGCTCCGGTCTGACAGAAAATGTCATTTGAAGTCTCTAAATGTAAGACCAAAATTTGACACTTTGTCGAACCACTTCGGCGGGTAAACTCTGAAAGGTCCTCGAAATCTGACGGCTATCTGGCCAAAGATTTAAAAAGATATGTGAAATGTCGCTGCTTCCCTCAAAACCATGGACTCGAGAAAGGTTCATATACCACAAAAAAATTAACCGGTCACAAAAATCTCATCTGTTAAGGTTAACACTAACAGCTAGCGAAGCCTCCAGTAGATATATGCTCGAAGAAAGAAATCAGGTTACTTTTACAGAATATACCGTTACTCTAATGAAACGCTTGTCATGCTCACGGGAGGTTCTAGGTCACAGGAACCTTTTAGCTTAGTTTGCGATAATTAAGTCACTGCGCACTAGACGGCGCTAGGGGTACCAAATAGAATATAATATATGCTAGGAAAGTCGTTGAAATTAAATTCGAAAACTGCACTGTTACACTAAAAAGACCTAAAAAAGTAATAATAATAATAATAACTAATACTGATATTGTTCGACTCTAAGCGTATTTTCTTGAAAACAAAGTGCGAGTGAGGTAGAATGAAGTCGATTAGTAGAATGCTACAGTACACGGAGTCCCGCTGCAGGTCTTGTAGAGCATCAGGTAGTTTACGTGTGGGGAGTCCTGCAGGTGTGGTACAGGGATATGTAACTATCATAACAGCAGGTTGACAGGCACCGATTTTGTTACTCATTTTGACCTGTTGAGGAAAATCCTTCAGGTTCATCATACTGACAAATACCATATTTCCTTTGGTTTGCAGCAAAGTTCTTCCTGTTAGAATTCCTTTAGCGTATAACGGACAATTTTCTACTGGTTCGACTACAGCTCTTTTTTAAATGAAATTGAATTCAGAATGCTTAGGTCGGCGACTCGATTTTACCTTCTTCTGAGTCTTCAAACCTGGCTTGTATGATGCTTTTTGAGTTTGGCGGTAGAATAACATCTTCGGTGAGGACAACTTCTCGAATCGATGCTTTAATGCTCCGTGGTAATCTTATTACGATCCCTTCATTATTTGTTCGCAGTACCCGTTGTGGAAGATCAAGTACAAACTTCTTATTTTTTATAATGTGAAGGCCAAGGATAACTTCGTCTATGATGTCAGCAACAAACACGACGTGTTTAAAGGATTTTGTTCCCAGGCTTATTCTGGCTTCATGTATGCCTCGAGTTGGTATAACTTCTCCATTCGCAGTTTCAAAGATGTAATTCTTCTCAGGTCGGAATATTTTACAATGAGCTACAATGTTCGGCCTCACGATGGTATGTGTGGAACCAATATCTAGTACTATCTCACAGTCCCGACCTCATACATTTCCAGGTACTACCAAGCTGGAGGCATTGTTCTGCTCGGGATACTCTAATAGTTGTTGTTGGTGCCTGATAGCACCTAGTCAGCTTTCGCCCCTAAAGCTAGCTACTTGGAGTTTTCCAGATTACTTGCAGGGGTATTCGAT
The DNA here is from genome assembly GCA_014170235.1 of Listronotus bonariensis. Taxonomy (NCBI): domain Eukaryota; kingdom Metazoa; phylum Arthropoda; class Insecta; order Coleoptera; family Curculionidae; genus Listronotus; species Listronotus bonariensis. The sequence continues at coordinate 9,738 of JACEGR010006145.1, forward strand.
CTGGTACAATTTCTTTGAACGTGTCCCTCTTTGCCACACTTCCAGCAAATAATGTTGACGGAAGGTTATACTTTGATTGTCTCCATTTGAATAGTCGTTTTCTGGTACAAAATTCGTTTTTCTTATTCTTGCTTGACTCCTGCGGCGCTATTCTTTGCCATTTGCATCTGTTAAAATCCCTCGTATCTTGACAAATCGAATAAAAACCTACTTTTGGTATTCTTGACAACGCGCACAATTTGCAAGTATTCGCATTAAATAGCGAGCGGTGCTTAACGCTCGCAAGGGGTGCAAATTATTCGTAAGTTAAAATCATAACTTATTGGTGTGTGTTTATCTGTGGATTTTATAAGTTTTTTTATCAAATTTTCATTAATATTTTATAAAATAAATGGATGATCTGCATAAAGATGCAAATATTGAAGTTCTGAATAGTGCAGGAAACGACATCATAGATATAACCAATATATTAGTTTAAATCCATTTAAATTTGAGCGCTAATTTATTAAAATCTTAAGTATAATGTACCTAAGGATACAGGGTGTTTCTAAAGAAATGCAAGAAATTTTAGGAGGTGATGTTCCACCAAAAAATAAGAAAAAACTTCATATGAACGTATGTCCTAAACGTCCTAGTTTTTGAACTACGGGGTGTTATTTTTTTTTAATATTTTTTTTTATAACAACTTTCATACCCAATCAGATATTTTTAAAAAATTTGGGAGACGTAAAAATCGTCCTTTTAACATGCTCGAGCGTTATTTATTTTTTTGAAGAAAATAATTCAAGGATAATGAAAACTATATAATTTAATACGATTTAAACGATTTCGACAAGCCGAAATAACAAAAATATTTTTTTTGACATACTTAAAAGTCTATAGCCGCTTAACGCCCCGATGAAAAGGTATACATTATATATATTTTTTTCTTATTATCTAAGCTTTGCATCCCAATAGGTCTCTATGGCGCTTGAGTAACTGCAAATTAAGCATCTTGGGCTCCCCTACTATAATAATAATCAAATAGTTACATATATTGTATTTTTATCAATTCTTCTAATGCACCTGCAAAATTTTGAATTAATTTGCTATTTCCTACTTCGCAAATACAGTTTGGGTTTGCAATCTTCTTAACGTGCATTTTTTTATCTGAATAACTTGTTGCCTTTAAACTATTTTCTTATAATTCATTTTTTTCGTATTATTTTTTTATAATTGTATTTCAATAATTTAATAAATGTTTTTTTTTGGTGGTTTTCTTATAATTTTGATGCTTGACATTTTATTTAAAACTAATAAAATAACCAACAAAATAAAGACTTTTAACACCTGAAGTCAGAAAATGTGATGTTGTCATATCGACTTTACGTATACGTTTAAATCGTTGAAATGAAATGCGAAGGTGACTTAAGAATGCCATTATTTAGAAACATTCGCAAATATACCCTTTGCAAAGTTGCGCATACGCACAGATGCGAATGGTGTCAAGAATTGAGCCCTTGGACGTTTGTTTAGCTGTTTCAAATTGAAGTGTGTAAGCAAGAGCTTCAGATATTTTCTTGAGTCTAGACATTCTTAGTGCCTGGTTTATATCCGGATCGCGTAAACCTTCAATGAAACTACCCACTGCTAATTCTTGTTTTATTTCTTCCGGATAGGCTGGATACGTATGATTAATTAGTCGAACCATGTCCGCTCCGTACTCCTAAAGGCTTTTGTTATATTTCTGTCGTCGACCCTGGAGCTGCGCCTTGCAAACTTCCTGCAAATGTGTCTCGCCGTACCTTATTTCCAAGAACATCACAATAGATTTATAGTCATATTGCTTTTCTTCGAGAATTAGGTTATTAATTTTTAGTACTTCCATGGCCTCACCTCGCAGAGCGAGTACTAGTGCACGTGCCTTTTCTGGTAAACTCCAATTATTGCCATTGGCATCAGCTTGAAATTGTCTAAGGTACGTAGCCACGGTACCTTTCCGTCAAAAGTTGGTGATTTCTTAACAGTTGCTGGAACGACACCTGTACTGGCTATATTTTTAATTTGCCGTTGTAATTGTTCTACTTTCTGTTGCATTTACCCTTGGACTTAACTAACTCTGTCTTCAGCAAACTGCTGTATTTCTTTATTTCTTCTTTAGCATCTTCTTTGGAAAGTTTAATTTCAAACAACATTTGTTTCCTTATCTCATCCTGGCTTTGATAAAATTCTCCTGGTAGACTTTCTCGAATTTTCACCATCTTTTCTTTAAGTTCTTGTTTCATTTCTGCTTGGCTCTTTTTAATGTTTTTTTGAATTTTCTCCATTTGTTGTCTTGTTTCTTCTTGACTAGACGGATTTCGTTCTTCATTTCTTGTTGACAGGTCTTCATTAAATTTAGATCTTTTAGGGTTTCTTGTTTTTCCATCATTTGTTTAATTAGTGCACTTAACTCCTCCATAACAGCTTGCTGCCTTGTTTCTACAGGCATGCAATCTTCTTCAGCGGCTTCGGCTTCCTCGGGTAATCTTATTCCACTTTTGACACCAAATGTTCTGTATCACCTCGTATAAAAACACGTACCTTCGTTTTTATACCTTTATTAACAATTAAACGTAACTATGGTTACAACGACAAAATCTTTACTTGTCAATGTCTCGAAGTTTACAACACAAAAGTCTAATCTATACTATGAAGGTTTTCTGTCGCCCTTTTTTAGTAATGTAAGTTAAAAATAATCTAGAATTTTGGAGAAATATCGCGAATATTTCATAGTACAGGATGGCATAAAAGTTCTCAATGGATAATTCGGGCGTTTTCGGAAACCTTCGAAAACGATGAAAGAGCTTGGGAAAAAGGTAAATTATTTAAATAAATTAACAAACTAAATTAAATGATCTTAACTCTCTAAAGTTTTCTAACGTAAACACATTTTTGAAAGTCTGTAACAATATTATATTTTTTTAATCTTCTTTTCTTTTTTATTTTCTTGTTTTTTAAGGATGTTGCAAATTAAATAAATAAATATATATATATATATATATATATATATATATATATATATATATATATATATATATATATATATAATACAAAATATTTTACTCCCTTTAAAGACAGTTAAAAGAAAACGTCCTGCTTTTTCTATGCTATTCACCACGACTCTCTCCCCAGACCGGTTTCGCCTGCCTTACAGGAACTCCTCAGTGAGGCTGTATCGAGTCGTGGTGAATAGCATTGAAAACCAGCGTCAACTTATTAGACAAGTTTCGTTGTCCAGAGGTAGGATATTAAATCCTGCCGTTGATGCCCTACTGAAATCGCATTCAGTAAATACAGCATCAATTGTAGCGGGGTGGCTATGTATGTTAAAGCAAAAGGAAAGAATTTCCTACTGTCTTGGTATAAATACAAAATATTTTACTCCCTTTAAAGACAGTTAAAGAAAACGTCCTGCTTTTTCTATGCTATTCACCACAACTCTCTCCCCAGACCGGTTTCGCCTGCCTTACAGGAACTCCTCAGTGAGGCTGTATCGAGTCGTGGTGAATAGCATAGAAAAAGCAGGACGTTTTCTTTTAACTGTCTTTAAAGGGAGTAAAATATTTTGTATTATACACCAAGACAGTAGGGAATTTTTCCTTTTGCTTAAATATATATATATATATATATATATATATATATATATATATATATATATATATATATATATATATATATATATATATATATATATATATATATATATGTATATATATATATATATATATATATATATATATATATACATATATATATCTGTGGCTTGGTTCTAAAAGGGCCAATGTCAGTTTTTGGCTAAAATGAGTTAGGCCCTGTTATGTAGTCAGAAGTGTTTATATTTTATTATGTGAAAAGGACCTATGTCTAACTACAGTAGTTTAAGACTTCCTGAGACCTTAATGGCCAATGTCAGCTACACAGACTTATTTGTATATTATGCTTAAACGGCCAAAGTTGACATAGAACTTACTTACTTATTAATATTATATTAAATAAGGGCCAATGTCGACATTGGCCCTTTTTACTAAATATAATTTCATAACCCTTAGAAGACATTGGCCGTATGCTAAGTTCACTACTAATAATTATTGAATACAAGGTGGTTGTTGGGTGATTGTTATAGTTATTTTTTGGTGATAAAGTGCCTATCTAAATTCTGAATAATGTCCGAACGATCTAAGAAGATTGCCCAGATGGGCAGGGAATGTAGATCAGAAGAAAAAGGTAAGTTAAAGCGTTTTAAATATCATTTTAATATTTTTAGGTTAGAATCTCATATTAAATTATTTCAATAAATTTTTTTGAATATTTATTAAGAATTGGCATTCAGATCCCAGGATTTGTAGATATGAATGTCTCACAGGGATCCATAACATTATACGCCAATATTTAGTCAAACATTTTCAATTGTTTAAAATACACTGCTGGCCAAAATTAACGCACTGCCTTGACTTTTTCCCTAAGTTCCAATACAAAAATGCTTTGTTTTAAATGGCCATTTACCTTTAATAATTGAGGAATTAAGACAATTAAAAAAGAAAATTTCAAAAGAAATGCTCAAGGTATAACTTCACCACAAGAAGAATACTTTACCGTTACAGAGTGACTAGTAAATGAGACCATAAGAATTATATTACGAAACGTGTTGCAAAACTTTAAACCAGCATGTAGGATGTACTGTTAACAGCAAAGTGTTCTTCTTGTGGAAAATTATAACTTGATCCTGCGTTGATATTGTCTTTTTTAATTGTTTTGGTTAGTAAAAAATAGGGTCATTTATAACAAAGCATTTTTATATTGAGGCTTATGAAAAAAATCAAGGTAGTGCGTTAATTTTGGCCCGCAGTGTATGATTTTGGTTAAGGAAATTTATATTTTCTAAGTCCAATTTCCTTGTTTTCAGGCAAAAGCGAGTTAAGCAGCAAAGATAACAGAGAAAACGGAGATTTTCTTTCGAAGCAATTAGTACCTTCAGTACAAACGGATGCAATGTATTGTAAGCTTTAGCCATCCAGTTTCAATTTGAAAAATAGTTTAAAACTCCTTTTTTAGGTAATGCTGAAGAAGCTGTCAATGATTTTTTTACGGTAACAAACGTTGCTGCAAGTACATCTACTTTTTGTCAAGCTTCTAGTTCGCGACTTCGTAGAAAGGATAATAAAATTACAGAAACAAGTAAGCAAGGGGAGTTTCAAGATTATGAAGATAGTTCCGATGACTTCATTCCAAGTTTAAAAAATGAATCTAGCTCAGACTCTAGTGATTATTTAAGTGATATTAAGAAAAGGATTAGAAGAAAGAAGAAAAAAACAATAAAAGTTCATGTTACTGCAGATTCCACTACTGAAAACCTTGCTGGAAACCAATTAAGAGAAAATACATTTAATAATCCAACAACTAATATTACTCTGCCAAAGAAGTCAAGGGGTAGGAAAAAACAAGAAGAAGGCCAGGAGTCCAGGAAAAGAAAAAGACAGCCAAAAAAATGGAATAAAAATGAAAGGAAAAGACTTAAAACTGAGGGGAAAGAGTATCACACGATAAAAGGAAGCAAAATTGCCGCAAAACAATTAAAGGATGGCTGCAAATGCCGAAAAAATGCTATGGAAAGTTCAGTCAAGAAGAAAAACAAGTTATTTTTGCCAATTTTTATGCCCTTTCTTCTGATGCGCAAAATCAGTTCATTGCAAATCATGTACAAGAGAAACCAAAAAAGGTTGAACGCTTGAGACAGAATATAAAAGAAAGCAGAAGGAAGTTCTCCAGAAGTTATTTCCTCCCGAAAAATGGCGAAAATAGAACAGAAATATGTCAAACTATGTTCTTAAATACCCTTGATTTGACTACAAAAAAGTTAGAGTTATTGTAGAGAAGAACAGAAAATCAGTATCCGGTATATGCCCAGACGATGCACATACGGGTATTTGAGCAATCTACGCGGACAAAATTATTTTTTTCTCAAATTAGTTAAAAATGATAGTGGCCATTCACAAATGATGTCATATGTTTTTTAATGCTTTTTACCCCTTTCCCTTTTCTCCCCCTCCCTCTAATACAAATTTGGCGATAAAAATTGCATTTTTGAGTTACTATGGCTCTGAGACTTCCATTCTAGCGTGACATCATTCGTGAATGGCCTCATGAAATGTATATAAAGGACATCACAATTACAGAACATATTTTAATCTTATTAAAAATGTTATTTACATAAAAAAAATAAAAATATTTTCTTCAAACTAATCTTCTCAGGACATTTCCTCCTCTTCACTTCCTGAAAAATAAACTATCGAAGTCGCAGTCGGCCGTGCTGGAAGAAGTAAATTTATGGTTTCCGGTAAAAAGGAATCCATTTTTCTTCGTTTTAAGGTTCTCATACTACTAATCAAAGGATCGGAGGACAAAATTAGGCGATTAAAAATATCTATATTAGTGGTTTCTCTAGAAAATTTTCTGGCAAAATCGTATCGATATAATCTAAAATGTTTGTTACGCACTTCTGCTGCCTCCTCGGACAGCTTTCCAATAGGTAGCAACGCGTTCTTTATTATAACTGCCCCGTGAATTAGTATTTTGTGCATAGTGGGACTCATTGGATGCCAGGGATACAATTCTACATATAAACGAGCCGTTTCTAATGCATACTTATCATATTTTTCCGTATCTATCATATGTCCACTTGAAATGGTTTCCAATATGACTTTGAGCCTATAGATGAAATCGTAGCTAACGCCTGTAATCTCGGAAGCCAATTTCGGATCCTGAAAAAATCTCCTACTTGTATTCCCGTCATTTGTATTCCCAAAATTTGCTTTTGGTATATCCACCAACAAACCAGTTTCTTTGCGAAATTTGATCTGAATTTCTGTTTTCATATCTTTTTCGATTTGTTTCTCTTCTTCGGTTTTTCTTTCTCTGTATTTTTTTACGGGTAACTTGTAAGCTAAATGAAGAATGCTCTCAAACAATCTTATTCTGGCATGTAAAATTGAAAGTCCAAATTCGATAGCTTCAGAAGAAATTTCTCTTTGAACATCTAATTTATTAAAATCCTTGGAAGAAGCACCGCAAATGTAGCAACGACTTGTGGATGTTGTGCCAGTCGCTGCATTGCATATTTTTCCGTCAACCATTGTCATAAGAAATAGGTGCTTAACAGAAAACTTTTTCCCATTTATGTCAACCTCTGTGGTGTTTAAAGAGTTAATGGAACTTTTGATATGGCTAATTTCTTCAGTTGTGATGTCGGCAGTCTCTTTTACAAAACGGAATCTAATTGGCCGACAGAACCGTGCAGAAGAAGATGTTGGATTTTCCCACAATACTTTTTCTTCGCTTTTACCACAAATTAACCGCAAAGGTACAAAGGTACTTTGAAAAATACTGGCATCTGAATCATTATCACTGGAAAACTTTTGTTTAAACTGCGATTGTTGCGATCCATCGCATCCCCATTTACAAATAATTTTCAATGTTTCTCGTTCTTGATCTTTTACGGTTAACAAAACCTCCTCTAGGAACTGGCATAGGCGTCTAACAGTAACATCGATCAATGCTTGCAATTGACATTCAGCGCTAGTACTCGTGACGGTATATGTCTCAGGTGGAGGATAACACTTTTTCTTCTCTTGCTGTATCAGACTATAACACGGAAAGAACTTCTTATTAGTTTCCCTGATTATTTCATATTGTCTTCTTGTCAAGTCAGCATCTATAAACATCTTCAATGCATCCTTTGGTGCCAGGCGGGAAGCTTCTTCATTTTTTGGTGCTGAATAAGCTTTTTTATATTCTGTTGCCAGTGTCGGCGTGTTCGTGATATCTTTCAATATGTTGGAGGCATCTCTTTTTCCAGATTTTCTTAACTCAACTTGTGCTGAGTGAACAATAACACTCTCTTCTACGTCAGAGCGAAGCTGTTTTGTTTTTCTTCTTTTGCTTCTATCACTTGACTCTTCAAAAGGTTTGGAAGGACGGCCAGGACGATTTTTCTTTGCATCTGCAACGGGAATCTTGAATGTTCCTTGTAACCAGTCATAATTGTTTGTTAAAAAAGCTTTTTCTTTTTTATGAGCCTTTGTCCATCTTTGTTTTATTTTTGACTTAAAACGCGCAAACTCTAGTTTTAATCTCTCAGACTGGTGTATGGTGAATTCTCCAGTCGAAAAAAGATAATTTTTTAAAAAAACTAATTTTTCTTCCATATTAGGCAAATTTTCTTTATTCATGAGATCAAATAAATATTTTCTGGTCACTATCCTTTCCCCCGAGGTACTCGCTGAGCCTAAAATAAACAAACATGGCTTAATACCACATTAAACTATATTCGGATTTTAAACCACTTTTATCTAAAAAAACAACTTAAGTTAGGTTGCTTAGATTTTGCAAGTCTGCGCTTTTCTGCGGTTAATTGTTTGATAAATTACATCTCCAAATCTTCTAGTTTAAATATAAATAAGAACGGTTACGGGATCTACCGGGATACCATAACTAATATCTTTGGTAAATAAAAAATCCCATAAAAATACCCCGTATTCTGAAGGTGTTGCTTTAGGCCTATTTAAAATATCAAATTAAGCAAAAAAAAATACAAATGTTATTACAGTATAATAGATTTTTACCTGCAGAATCAGGATCCATAATTTTCTTTAACCAGATTTACTAAACAAAATTATTATCCTTAAGCTTTTTTATATTCTGTTGCCAGTGTCGGCGTGTTCGTGATATCTTTCAATATGTTGGAGGCATCTCTTTTTCCAGATTTTCTTAACTCAACTTGTGCTGAGTGAACAATAACACTCTCTTCTACGTCAGAGCGAAGCTGTTTTGTTTTTCTTCTTTTGCTTCTATCACTTGACTCTTCAAAAGGTTTGGAAGGACGGCCAGGACGATTTTTCTTTGCATCTGCAACGGGAATCTTGAATGTTCCTTGTAACCAGTCATAATTGTTTGTTAAAAAAGCTTTTTCTTTTTATGAGCCTTTGTCCATCTTTGTTTTATTTTTGACTTAAAACGCGCAAACTCTAGTTTTAATCTCTCAGACTGGTGTATGGTGAATTCTCCAGTCGAAAAAAGATAATTTTTAAAAAAACTAATTTTTCTTCCATATTAGGCAAATTTTCTTTATTCATGAGATCAAATAAATATTTTCTGGTCACTATCCTTTCCCCCGAGGTACTCGCTGAGCCTAAAATAAACAAACATGGCTTAATACCACATTAAACTATATTCGGATTTTAAACCACTTTTATCTAAAAAAAACAACTTAAGTTAGGTTGCTTAGATTTTGCAAGTCTGCGCTTTTCTGCGGTTAATTGTTTGATAAATTACATCTCCAAATCTTCTAGTTTAAATATAAATAAGAACGGTTACGGGATCTACCGGGATACCATAACTAATATCTTTGGTAAATAAAAAATCCCATAAAAATACCCCGTATTCTGAAGGTGTTGCTTTAGGCCTATTTAAAATATCAAATTAAGCAAAAAAAATACAAATGTTATTACAGTATAATAGATTTTTACCTGCAGAATCAGGATCCATAATTTTCTTTAACCAGATTTACTAAACAAAATTATTATCCACCTTTAAACTTGACGTTTTCAAAAAGTCGTCAAGAATAAACAAGCAGGCCAGATTCGATCATCAAATTCAGACTGACGCTCGCGGTGCGGTATGTTCGATGGGGGATAGACGCGATAGATATTGTTCACTGTAGTTTTGCGTAACTAAGAAAATGCATTTTAGGCCGGATTTACACATTTTGTTAAAGTGACTTTTGGCCGGCTAGATCTCTCAAATACCCGTATGTGCGATGGTCGAGGCAGACATAACAATCATCCGCAAATATCTACGGAAGCAAGAGAACAAATTAAAAGACACATAAATATGTTCCCCACTTATCAGAGTCATTATTCGCGTTCCCATACAAAAAAATCGTATCTTTCATCAGATCTCTCTATTTCTAAAATGTATCGCCTTTACGTAGAATACTGTGAGGAGAATAATATTGAGCCTAAAAGTTTATCCATGTACCGACAGATTTTTGTCGAAAATTTCAATTTATCTTTTCACAAGCCTGCTAACGATACATGTGGAACATGTGATAAATACAAAACCCTTATAAAATCATCCAACGAATTGGAAAACGAATCACTGGAAAGAGAACAACAACAACATTTGGACTTAGCTGGTATGGCATATACCCAGAAAAAAATGACAGGGACAGGTGCAAATCCGACCAACACTTGGTTGTTGTTAGTTTTGACCTCCAGAAGTGTCTTCCAACACCACTTCTCAAGTGTGGTATATCTTTTTATAAAAGAAAATTATGGACCTACAATCTGACTCTCTTTGAATCAAGGGGGACAAGTAATTCGGCTATTTGTTACATTTGGGATGAAACAATAGCCAATCGCGGAGCACAGGAAATTGCCTCTTGCCTCTTAACTTATCTTAGACAACTTCCCGATAATATTCATGAAATCGTGTTTTATAGTGATTGTTGTCCAGGTCAGAATAGGAATATTTTTCTTCCAGTTATGTTCCTCATCGCAGTAGAAGAATTTCAGAAAAAAGGCAGAAATATTACCATAACCCATAAATTTTTGATTCCTGGGCACACGCACATGGAAGCTGACACAATTCATGCAGCGATTGAAAAAACCAAGAAAACCACAACTGCCAATATAGATATTCCCAGAGATTGGGCTAATTTGATACGGTTGGTGCCCAGGAACCCTCCAATAATAGTGCATGAGATGGAGCAAAACCAGTTTATAAACTTCAAAGCCCTACTAGGGAATTACTATCAACACCGTAAGAACAACACTAATGGCGAACAAGTTGTGTGGAGAAATATGCGCATAATTCAATTTCGCTTTGACTCTCCAGGTATATTTTTTTATAAAACGTCATTTGATGAAAAAATGGAATTCAAATCTGTCGACCTGAGAAAACAAACACGACATATTATGGAACCAATTCTGCGCCCCATTTCCTTGAAACTCCTAGGCATACCTACTAACAAATTGCAACACTTAAAAGATTTGCTCCCCTATATTGACAAAAGTAGCCGCCCTTATTATACACAATTTCTGAATGGTCTTACCACTTCATCAAAAGCCACGGATTTACTGTCCGACGAAAGTAGCGAAGATGACGAAAAACAGGAGGAACTTTAGCAAAATATATATTTAAAATGTTTTTAAATATTTATTTGGTGATTTATGTTAATAAAAATATTTAGCAGACTGAATGAGTTTTTATTGCCTCACCAGTTTTTTGATAATAATGGCCAATGTTAAAAAAATCATGAAATTATATTTTTGCAGAAGGGCCTATGTCATATTTTTTTGCAAATATAATTTTTTTTGTGACAAAAAAATTAAAATAAATACTTCATACTGTAGTAACAACGATTTTAAAATAATATTTTACTTTTTCCGAAAGATGCAAGTATACGGCTATATCAAAATCCTTTAGAATGTTTAAACCCATTTTTCTCAAAACGATTGTTTTTGACATTGGCCCTTTTAGAACCAAGCCACAGATATATATATATATATATATATATATATATATATATATATATATATATATATATATATATATATATATATATATATATATATATATATATATATATACATATATTTTCATTTTTTTTCTTCATCACTTTGTTCTATTATTTTTAATGTAATGCAAGTCTTTACGACTATTATTTATAAAGGTATAGCAGACGGTTTTTATTTAAAACCATGTTTTTTATTAAAGCCTCCTCGTACATTCAACATACAAATATTCTTGTAAAAATGTATTTTCTCGCCAAGCAGGGCTTTTTATAAAAAGTTACTTTTTTTCCTAAAATTAATATTTAAAATAATTTCCATTTGATAAGAACTTCGGAAGTCGAGTTCAAATCAAATTCGTTGGTATAGACGTTAGTCTTAATAATTATGTGTATTTTAGGCTGTGGATCTAATATTAAAAGTAAAAGCAGGGGATGATCCGACGCAACGAATTAACCAAGCTAAAAAATTATATTCCGAAACTCGAGATGCTGCTAAAGCTTTGAAACTATGTGATAGAAACTCAACATCTGTAGAGAAAAAATTATTAGAAGGACTTGTAAAACACCATGAAAATGATTTTGTTAATTCTCTAGAATTTGTAAGTAAAAATTTAGACAATATAGGCATAATTTTTCTATATAGGGTGGTCTTTAAATAATGGGCTAAAATTTAACCAGATAATTGTGAAGTTAAAATATTGAAATTTAACTAAACTTATCTTAGTACAAAAGTTGATATTAACTGAGATACAGGGCGTCAAAGGTCAAAAATGGTTTTTAAATTATTTCAATATATAGGGGTTTTCTGACGTGAGGTATTCATATTTGATGTTAATTTTTGTGTTAGCTAGAGGACGTCACAACACAACTTTAAATTTTCTGAAACTTCCCAACCTATTTGTGCTACTCTGTATGTACCATTTAAGTAAACCAGTAAATTCTCCTAGGCTGTCTACACAATATAGGTGTACTTTATAATGGCTCTGAGCCACCGTTTACAAAATATTTGCAATAAAGTGGTTACATGCAACCAAAAAGTATATGGATGAATACATTAAATCATTCATTTATGTTGAGAAGTTGTAGTTATGGCTAATACGCTGTTTTAAAGGCATTTTTGGGTTGCACTAAAGAACTTAAACGCATACAGTGTGTCTATGTAAGTTGGCGGCATATGGGAAACTTTTTATTATTAATTTTACAAAAAGAAATATTCTTTATAAAAAGTTCTGCATGGTCCAAAACCTAAAATACAATCATCAGATATCAAATTGTGTCAGTCATGTATGAGGTTTGGTCAAACATGTAATTTTTGCTCAAGAGTAAAGTACCTGTATTTTTGCTAATATCGCAAATTGTTATAAAGAAAAGAGATTTACAATTAAAAATTACTTTCAAATATGCAATTTTGTTCATTTAAAAAAAAACATTTTTTTTTCTGCGAAAATCGAGAAAATTTAAGTTTGTACATTAGTGCATTGTACATTCTTCTTGTTTTTATAACAGTTAAATTAAAAAGTTTATTTAAAACTGTCCTATGACCTTTATAATCATGAAGTATAGTGCACTAATATACAAACCTAAATTTTTACCAGCAGAAAAAAAAAAACTAAAATACATATTTGAAAGTAATTTGCAATTCTAAATATCTTTTTCCTTAAACAATTTGCTATATTAGCATAAATGCAGGTCCTTTACTCTTGAGCAATAATTACATTTTTCGCCAAACCTCGTACATGACTGACACAATTTGATATCTGATTATTGTATTTTAGGTTTTGGACCATGCAGAACTTTTATAAAGAATAACTTTTTTTTTTGTAAAGTATCCCATATGCCGCCAACTTACATAGACACACTGTATAACTTAAAAAAAGGTTGCTTAAAATGATTCTTACAAATCCTTTATTTTGTAAAAAGAAAGCATATGAGAGTTGCATATTTTACTCTGATGGTACATATAGAGAAGCACAAAAAGTTTTGACGTTTTAGAGAAATTAAAAGTAATATTGGTAGTGTTATCTAGTTAACTCCAGAAAATTAACATCAGATATGAATAGCTTATGTTAGAAAACCCCTAGCTACTGAGTTTTATTACAATATTTAAAATGTATCAACTATTATGAAAAGAAATTAAAAATATTTTTTGAACTTTGATACCCTGTATTTTAGTTAATAGAGACAAAAAGCAGTTTAAAAAATCATTACGTATCCCTATCCGTATCGTAATGCGCTTGCGCAGAAGCGATAAGTTAGTTCCAATCCGTTAGGTTTTACTTATCAATAGAGCAAACGTAACCATAAAATTTAATTAATTGGCTAATTAAATGACAAGTGAGTTAAAAGCTACATTTGCTATATAGGTATTATTATAAAGTTGCAAAAAATATCCCGAAAGTTGCAGCACTGTTTCCCAAAAATTTATCAAGCAATTTATGCATTAATATTATATGTATACTCCAGATCATGATCCCTTTTAAAAATCAACATTGAATCCAAAATTGCATCCATAGTTAACATACGGCCGTATTTACCAAGCTTCTGACAAATATTTATCAGATAGTCTGATAAATATATGTCAGAGCCTGATGAATACGGCTATTAAACAGGTAATAACGTAAATAATAACGGAAAAACCGCTGGAAAAAACTGTTAAACGTCAGTTTGGCACCTACAGGCAACAGGTAGGTTAGTACACAAACCCCAAACAAAATTGGTTAAGGTGTTTGCAAAAAGAATTTTAAGTTACGTTAAGTATGCGTGTAAGCCGTGCTTTAACCTTTTTTGATTGCTCACGTATCGTCTCTCGTTGTGTATACGGATAGGTATAAGTATGCATATTTATGGTGTTGACTTTGTCTTTAGTATCAACTTTTGTACTGAGGCAAGTGTAGTTAAATTGCAATATTTTATATTTGTAATACTTATTTCGAAATATAATATTTAAAGGAAGTTTATAAACTGTCAAAGTCACAGAAAACCTCGTTATCACATAAAAATCAAAGAAAAACTTTTTTCTTGTAAATAAATGAGCTTGCATATTTAAGAGTTACTTTAATTTTAAACATTTTTTCTTGACAAAAATTTTCGATATTTTTAAAAATAAGGGTACTTTCCTCTTAAACAAAATTCACATTTTTGGAGGTACCTTGTCCTAAAAAAAATGAATATCTAATGATTGCATTTTAGGTTTTAGAGCATGCAGAACTTTTATAAGGAATAACTTTTTTTTGGTACAATTAATAATAAAAAGTTTCCCATATGTAGAGAACTGAGACGGACACACTGTGTCCATAAAGTGTGCAACAAATGGAAATTTTTGTATTTTCAATTTGACAAAAATGTGTATTTTCATAAAAGTTAAAAAAGTATTAGAAGTAGTTTGTTTTATTAAAAATTAGGGATATACAGAGTAGCTCCAAAAACGAAAACTGCCTAAGCACCAAATTACCCTTACTTCTAAAAATATAAGAAAATTGTAAATAGTAAAGTTTTTTAAAATTAAAAGTTATGCCTAAATACCAAATAATGCCCTTCTATTTACATATTTAATTTTTTTGTAAAATTTTAAATAAACCATGTTTGATACAATTTTTTAATATTCTAATTTAATATTTTTTGAAACAATAACAACCAACTTACTTTAAGCAAATTTTATCAAATTAGGGCAGATTTGTAAAATTTAAATGAGTTTATATTTTTTATTTAACCGCTATCTTCAAGTTGGTGACAAGGATATTTAATAGAACCCTAGAATTTTACAAATAAACTTTTTAAAAACGCAAATATATTATAAATACTATGAGCATAAACAAATCCTTCTATACCGCAAAAAAATTTAGTTTCAAATACTTATAACAACGCAGAACAGGTAATTCAAAATTAAAAAATAAATAAATAAAAACTTTAATAGGAGGTTATGATTTGGTATTTAGGCATGACTTTTAAGTCTGATTAACATTTTGTTATATTTTTGAAAATAAGGTCATTTTACTTTTAAGCCATTTTTAATCTTTTTGACCTACCCTATATACCATTAAACTTTTTATTAAAACTAACTACTGTTAATACAGTTTGAGGCCATACACTAACTTTTATGAAGAATAAAAATTTCTAAAAACTTGCAACTTATCTATGTTATATGTTAAGACATTTAGTAGTCTAGTCGAAAATTGAGATTTCTGCGAAAAATAGTTCTTGTAATCGTAAAATTTGGTTACTTCTGGTTAGTTTTATAGAAGGGGATCTTGCGATGCTAATACATAGAAAGCTATTTGGTTGCAATGCTTAGATGATAAGAACAAAAAAATGTTATATAATGTATACCTTTTCATCAGTGGGGGAAGCGGCTATAGCTTTTAAATATGTCAAAACAATACAATTTTTATTTCGGCTTGTGGAAATCCTTCGGATTATATATTTTTTTCTTATCCTTGAATTATTTTCTTCCATATAAAAAAAATAGCTACGCTCGAGAATGTCAAAATGGCCTTTTTTACAACTTTGTAGCCCTCCGCTTTCTTTATGTCACTCTCAAATTGTCAGAGTAGTAAAATATACACTGTTTAGCATGTAAATAACTTGCCCTATCTTAGTTACGCTCGAAAATGTCTGATGGATATATTTTTGTTTTTTTCGATCGGCCCTGTATATGGGGCTCATATTTGGTGGAGATACTTAACCGGGTATAAGATATCCTCCGGTATATTAATCTGTCGCGCTGTAATAAATGTCAAAATCCCCTTTTGGGCTCCCCTACCTTTAGAAAAAGAATAAATACCATCCATTAAATGAATCCGCCGAACCAATACAGAACATATCCACAAAAATATGATTGTTGGTATTTTGGATTTAAGTAAATATATAAGGGGAATTTTTTAATAATCCCGCACTTAAAAATTGTAGTTGTTAACAATACAGGGTCATCCAAATTAAGTGTTCGCCATTGGTAACTTCGTTATTATTCAAAATACGAAATAGTTTAAATTAGCAAACTAGTAGCATTTTTTACGCTCTTTAAGATTCAAGATTCGGAAAAACAATTGATAATCGGGTTTTTGAGTTATACGGCAAAATAACCTTTTTTTTTTAAATGGAACTCCCTATATATTTTATCACCGTTTTTTCAAAATCCTTTAAAAAAGCCAACAATGTGATATATCCAATTTTTTATAGTTTAGGAAATATAGCCATCATCAGGTTTTAATAGTAAAATTGTATTTTTAAAATTTAAAAATAAAACACTCTAGTAGATATGCTAGGCCAGTACGAGCATAATAGGGGTAGTTTTTCCCATGTATTTCTTATGGGAGAAATTTAAGGGTCGATCTGCAATTTTATCGCCATCCCAACCCCTAACGCAAAATTAGAATTTTTCATGCCCTAAGTTACCACGTGCTAGATAGGGCTGTTTATTTATTTTGCTGTTCATATTTAATTACATGTTCATGTTTAGACTTTTGCGCAGGCGTCATAATTGTAAATCCATATATTAGATAAGTCCAGAGAGACTTGGTCAGTCTGTCGTAGACATTCAAAGTGAAACATTGTGCTTAGTTTAAAAATCATTAAATCTATCCTAAAATGTCTGTTGTATCTAATACAGATTTCTACACACTCCTAAACATCAACGAAGTAAATCCTTTGTCTCCAAGTAAAGTTGCCGAGGATTACGAGCAATGCAATCAAGAATGGTATCATTTACTACTAAACGAAGTTGATTTTGATTTAATGATAGGTTTGCCTGATCTAAAATGGTATTCATTGTGTCGATGTCATCTTGTAGCTGATGATGGAAGTACCGCGCATGAGCATTTTCATGCCCTAATTCACTTTACGAATGGAAAAACAGTCTTAGCATTAAAAAAACGACTACAAAGATTTGGAAAAAGACTTCATTCCAAAACAACATTTAAGAAAATCTTGTGTTTGGATCATGCAATCGGCATACTACGATACATTGCTTGTGCAGATGGTCAAAAGCCTCTAAGATGAGATCTCGATGGTTTACAAGGAACTCCTCATGCTCATTAATCTAGAAAATGTTTTAACGAAGATTGGTTACATTCACGAGGACAACGATGTGGCGCTGTTCGAGATGAAATATCAATAATTGCTTCAAATGGAGTTTTAGATATTTCAAAATACACATCACCCTACGAACTTCATGAAAAATCCACTTGCCGTTGTGCCAGAGGCGATGAAGGCGTTAGAAAAAGGCAACAAGCTACTGAAAAACGAAGAGAATTTTACAAAACAGAAAAAGGACTTTCCATCAGGAAAATGTACAAAGAAAAACAAATTGAAAAGCGACGATTAATTAAACAACTGTTAGAGTTAGGACTAAATAAAAAGCTGAATTACAAAGAGAATCAATTGTAAAACTTATTAGTCTCTTGTAATTTAAGAATTAGTAGAATAAATAATGTATGTTAAAATAAATATATTGTTTTCTTGCCGAAATTTCCCCTGTCCATATCAGACTTAGTCCATTATCTTTAACAAAATTCCCATATAAACGCTATGAGATTTTGTCCAATATATACTTAATTGTCCATAGGTTACTTCTTTGTCCATGTTTGACTACAAATTTACATGTGTTTAAATGGCATGTCCAAGATCCTATGCAAAAATTATAAATGCGGTGTTGCCGGTTCAGCCTGATAGCGACTATTCTTTAGTTTTATTACTTTAGAACTTCTAAAAGTTTAGCCTAATAAGGTAGGCACCATTTTGTCAATATATTTATTTAATTCACGTGCCTGCAATTAATGCCAATAAATAAAGTTGTAACTGATCCCCGTTTAACAATTTAATTATCAGGTCCCTCGTAGTCTAGTGGTATATGGCGTTGGGTTCTCACGCAGCTGTTACGGGTTCGAATCCCGGTCTAGGCTCCAAACTTTTTTAATTTATAGGTCGTTTCAATTTTGAGTTTGGGTGATGACGTCATCGATGGTTACGAAAACTACCCCTATCTAGCACGTGGTGACTTAGGGCATGAAAAATTCTAATTTTGCGTTAGGGGTTGGGATGGCGATAAAATTGCAGATCGAACCTTAAATTTCTCCCATAAGAAATACATGGGAAAAACTACCCCTATTATGCTCGTACTGGCCTAGCATATCTACTCACTCTGTATATTATATTTTTTTTCTGTTAAAGCATTCAATTTTAAACAAAAACGTTCATAATACTTTTTTCATAAAGTAAAAAATTATGCTGATATACGGTTTTAAATTATTAACAATACCTATTTAAATAAAAGCCGTATTAAATTAAAAATGTAAAAACCGTAAACCTTCAGAATTCATTTATTTTTTAATTTATTTTTATAATGAAGAAAACAAATAGCTAAAGCTATTCAAAAAATATCTTAGTCGGTGACACCAATCTATATAACTAGAAGGCTTTGGAAAACAAAAACTCTAAATTATATTCAAAATTTTATTTACCCATTAGTTCCTAATATTAATATAAAATTAGATGTTTTTCTAAGAAGATGTTCAAAAATACCACCTCTTTCTTTAATGCATTTTTGGTCACGTTTTTCAACATTACGAACTGCTTTTAGCATCGTCCTGCCATCAATCTGATTTATCTTTTCCCTAACTGTATTCTTTAGAGCGTTGACATTATCATATCTTTGCCTATAAAGTTGGTTTTTATGTAACCCCACAAGAAGAAATCAAGTGGAGTTAGGTCTGGTGACCGGGGAGGCCATTGAATAGGACCGTTTGTTCCTATCCACTGATTATGAAAAATATCACTCTAAAGTTGATAAGTGTCTTTGTGGTTGTAGGCAGGTGCACCATCCTGTTAAAAATGTAAATTATGCCTAGTTATTAAGTTCAATTCGTCTAAAAAATTATTTAAAATTCTGGTTATAAATTCAACATATCTTTCACCAGTTAGGTTGCCATCATAAAAGATCGGGCCAACAATTCTTGATCCAATTAACCCGCACCAAACGTTTAAACTAAAAACGACTTGTGGACGTGTTGGATTTACTAATAGAAAATTTTCGGTTGACCAATAATGGTGTTTTTTTTGTTATACATACCAGAATTTGAAAAATTAGATTCACCGACAAAAGTCTTTCTGGATCCCCTGGCAAAAGCATTTGAACTGGGAAATATTTATAAGGAATATATTTGTGTTTTTTAAAATTCTGTTTACAGTACCGTAAGTTAAATTAGAGTCATTGATTATATCTTGTATAGAATTCTTACGATGGACTTCAAAATATCCAATGACAACAATTTCCATTGCTTCGCTTACTATAAATTCTTTTTTGCCCGTGTTTAAAAAAAAAACATTTTTATTACGCCTAAATTTTTGACACAGTCTCGGAAAATATTTTATATTATATATGGAAGAACACGTTTTGGATACAATTCTGCATAATATTCTTCTGCTCTTAAAGATGATTTTCTGCACACTAAATAGCATTCTAACATGTCACACTTTTCTTCATGGGAAAAAACCATTTTTCATTAAAAGAATGAATAGAACAACAAGAAATGCATACGGCCGGCATGTTTGTCCACCGATTTAGTTTTAAAACACATATTTTTTTTAATTGGTTAACTATTATTTCGTAACACCCTGTACACAAAAAAGACTAAATCGTCGTTTTATACCTGTTTAATAACAATCAGCTAAAGAATTTTAGGTAACAATGGTAAGAGGAACGAAACATTACCATGGTAACTCTTTTTTTTGTCTTTAAAGGACTAGCAAATTGATCACGATTGGACTGACTTTACAAAGCTTTTCCTCGCATTTTTAAAATTAGATAAAAATATAATCAAAAATTATGAAATAAGCTGAACTTTTTACAACCCTTTAAACTAAACGAATATGTACTGAGTCTGTAACATATTACACATCTCAATGGTATTTAAATTTTAACGATTTTTATAATCTCTCACTCCTTCGGACTAAGAGGGGACATACGGCCAAAGATCTAGGATACAAAAAAAAAACAAAAAAACAAAGAACGTATATTTTACAATGTCGTTATTAAGGGTATTTATATTTTTAATTAAACCAATTAGAGTAAAAGCCTATGAGCGGCATTCAGAGGTAAAATATTAATAAAGAACGTTACTAAATAGTTTTGAAAATTTCACATAAAAAACTAAATAACAATTCTTTTAATATTATATATTATAAATTGGTTTTTAAATCTTTATATTTAAAAAAACTTGTAAATCTTCAGATGATATAATAACGTAGTTTTAATGTATTATAGTTTCAAGATTTTTTCAATATAACATCTTTTTGACCCACTCTGTATAGCGGTTCTGGTTTTTTTTAAACCATAAATACCTTTGCACAATTTCTATGAATACTTGTGTTTTTCAATTGCAATACTAACGTCAATATCGAAATTTAAATATATTCTTTAAATTTAAGTTACCTATTTTTTGAGACACTCTGTATATGTTTATGATATGCTTTTATTAACTTACCCATACCACGTATGTCAAAATTACCAAAATTTTATTTATATATTCAAAATAGCAAACATTTGGGAGCCATCTAAAATTTCGATTATTTTTATTTTACTTTCCACACGCTACAAAGAAGTGCGAAAAACTGTGTTTTTGCTTTTTTTCCAAGTTTTTATTTTCCAGAATCGATATATAAAGTGTAAAAAATGGAGGGGTAATAATACCTTTTTTGGTCCACCCTGTATTATCATAATTTTATTATTTTTTACCTGTATATAAACCTCTTACCAAGTTTTTGTTATTTTATCTTAATAAATAAAGTCATTAGATTCGTTTTTAAAATTTAAGATAAAAAACCTAATAACAGATTTTTGGTACACCCTGTATAATATTTTTTAAATATTAACATTTGGTTCGAAAATCTCTTTATTTAAGCAGCTTTGTAAATCTTTAGATGGTATAATAACGTATTTTTATTGAATTTTAGTTTTAAGGCTTTTTCTATATAACATCTTTTTGACCCACCCTGTATAGCGGTTTCATATTTTTTTATAAACTACAGATACCTGTGCACAATTCCTATAAACATTTTTTTTTAATTGCAATAGTAACGTCAATATTAAATTTTAAATATATTCTTTTCAAATTTATGTTAACTGTTTTTTAAGACACTCTGTATATGTTTTTGATATGCTTTAATAAACTTACCCGTACCACGTATCCAGTACCAAAATCTTATCTGAAGGTTTCTATTATACCATGTATATTGTAGTTCTGGTAACAGGTTTTTAAAACACTCAGTATAAAAATTATGGAAAACATTTAATTTTTAAACTTTTTGACGCACTGGTCCAATAGTATTGATAAAAAAGCTAAAAAGCCCAATCATATGTATAATACATTTTTTTAACCCTATATGTTTTTACCAGATATACATAAACACCCTGTACGTAAAACTTTCCAAAGCATTAAAGTTTTCATCTCTTTACTATAAAAGTCAAACTTCAAAACATACCCTGTACATAACGGCTTTTTTGTTACTACTGGTTTTTACTACCCTACAAATTTTGGCCAGAAATACATTAACATCCTGTATATAAGACGCAAAAAACACTGTATTATTCTATTTTTTTTACTTATTTTTGAAAAATCTTGTACATAAAAATGTTCTTTTATCTAGAGGTTTCTATTATACCATGTATATTGTAGTTCTGGTAACAGGTTTTTAAAACACTTAGTACAAATATTATAAGAAATAATAATTTTTTAACTTTTTGACGCACTGTACAAATTGTAATGATAAAAAAGCTTAAAAAGCCCAATCATATGTATAATACAATTTTTTTAACCCTATATGTTTTGACCAGATATATATAAACACCCTGTACGTAAAACTTTCCAAAGCACTGAAGTTTCTATCTTTTTACTATAAAAGTTAAACTTTAAAAACCCCTGTACATAACGGCTTCTTTGTTATTACTGGTTTTTACTACCCTACAAATTTTGGCCAGAAATACATTAACATCCTGTATACAAGACGCAAAAAACACTGTATTATTCTATTTTTTTACTTATTTTTGAAAAATCTTGTACATAAAAAATGTTCTTTTATCTAGAGGTTTCTATTATACCATGTATATTGTAGTTCTGGTAACAGGTTTTTAAAACACTTAGTACAAATATTATAAGAAATAATAATTTTTTAACTTTTTTGACGCACTGTACAAATTGTAATGATAAAAAAGCTTAAAAAAGCCCAATCATATGTATAATACAATTTTTTTAACCCTATAGGTATGTTTTGACCAGATATATATAAACACCCTGTACGTAAAACTTTCCAAAGCACCGAAGTTTCTATCTTTTTCTATCTTTTACTATAAAAGTTAAACTTTAAAAACCCCTGTACATAACGGCTTCTTTGTTATTACTGGTTTTTACTACCCTACAAATTTTGGCCAGAAATACATTAACATCCTGTATATAAGACGCACAAAACACTGTATTATTTTTTTAAACTTATTTTTGAAAAACCTTGTACATAAAAAATGTTCTTCTATCTAAAGGTTTCTATACCATGTTTATTGTAGTTATGGTATCAGGTTTTTAAAACACTCAGTATAAAAATTATGGAAAACATTTAATTTTTTAACTTTTTTGACGCACTCTACCAAGAGTATTAATAAAAAAGCTAAACAAAGCCCAATCATATGTATAATACAATTTTTTTGACCCTATATGTTTTGACCAGATATACATAAACACCCTGTACGTAAAATTTTCCAAAGCACCAGAGTTCCTATCTTTTTACCATAAAAGTCAAACTTTAAAAACCCCTGGACATAACGGCATTTTTGTTATTACTGGTTTTACTACCCTACAAATTTTGGCCAAAATACATTAAGATCCCGTATATAAAACGCACAAAACACTGTATTATTCTAATTTTTTCTTAACTCATTTTTGAAAAACCTTGTACATAAAAATGTTCTTTTATCTAAAGGTTTCTATTATATATATATATATATATATATATATATATATATATATATATATATATATATATATATATATATATATATATATATATATATATATATATATATATATATATATTGTTCCATGTACCTCGTATAAAAAAACACGTGTCTTCGTTTTTATACCTTTATTAACAATGGAACGTAACTATGGTTACAACAACGACAAAATCTACTCTTGTCAATGTCTCGAAGTTTACAACACAAAGTCGAATTTATACTGACTGATCGGAGGTTTCCCGTCGCCCTTTTATAGTATGGTGGAAGAGTAAAGAATGATCTAGAATATTCGAGAAATATCGTGAAAATTCCATAGTACAGGATGGCATAAAAGTTCTTAATGGATAATTCGGGCGTTTTCGGAAACCTTCGAAAGTGATGAAAGAACTTGGAAAAATTAAGGTAAATTATTTAAATAAATTAACAAACTAAAATTAAATGATCCTAACTCTCTAAAATTCTATAACCTAAACACATTTTGAAAGTCTGTAACATTGCCCCCTTCCAAGTTTTGATCGTCTCGATCAAGTATCTTCACTGTCTTGATAACGGCTTAGCCTTTCTAGATGTACTACTTTCATCTTTGCCTGTGGACTCTTCTGTATACGGTACACCAGATCATTCAGCCGTGTCCTACTTTATATGGTCCCTCCCACGACTTCTGTAGTTTCGGTGAACGCGCGGTTTCTTCTCGGATTGTCAATCCATAAACCTCCAGTTCACCGTAAAAAATGAACCAAGTATTCAGTATGCCCTTTTAAGTGGTGAATATGACTATGCGCTGATCATTTATTGATGGGTTTAACAGCACAACTGCGGTTACTTTACTAGAAAATATACATGGAGAGTACAAAAATTAGTCATCTCGGAACAATAATAATTATTATCCCATCTAATCGGTATAGGAGCGATAAATAATCTTTCCTAACACACTAAGTACGATTATTTTACAACTTGTATTTTTTTAACAATAGCGAAATTGAAGCTTTTTCTTTAGGACGATCGAAGAACAGACCTACACGTATGCCGATAATTTTCCGCAATAGTTTTTTTCATTAAATGTCGTTTGGCCTAGATGACAAATTGGGTATAAATTGATTCAAGATTGCTAATTTTTGCACGCATTAGGTATATTTCCTAGACAAATGATCGAAGTCATACTGTAAAACTTATCAATAAATTATCAGCGCATGGTCAATATAAACCATTTCACTAGAATTCACCCTATCTTAATGACAACTTACAAATAAATGTCCAAAAATATCCTTAATGTTACGCGAGAACCCCAAGGCTTTTAATGCGGCGTTGCCAAAATCGGAGGCTACTAAGATGTATTATTATGATGGATGGGCAGATATACGGCCGGAGGCTGTAACGACGGCAAGTTCTCGAAATTAAAAACCGATGCCAGCGCCGGCGGCAAACCCATGAACTAACCACCCAAAAGTGTAGATATATATAAGTAAAGTGACCTCTACTAAAATTTTTGGCAAAATGCAGTATCTGCCTTCTAGTGGTGAATGGCGGAAAGAAACAGGCAAAACCTTGTGACCTCCGATTTCGGAGGGAAGTACGTTATATATGAGGTCACAACGACGTGTATATATGTATTTTGGAGGTCCGAAGGACGGTTTATATGTATATATATATATATATATATATATATATATATATATATATATATATATATATATATATATATATATATATATATATATATATATACGTCGTTATGAGCTGACTAATTTTTGTACTCTCCATGTATATTTTCTAGTAAAGTAACCGCAGTTGTGCTGTTAAACCCATCAATAAATGATCAGCGCATAGTCATATTCACCACTTAAAAGGGCATACTGAATACTTGGTTCATTTTTTTACGGTGAACTGAGGTTTATGGATTGACTTTTCTGTTTCCGATTGCCATTTGACGTTTTCAAGTAGGAGATTAATTAACAACTCACCTTTGTCAATTTAGATTTTCTGCTTACCGTTTCCATATACCATATCAGAAACCAAAACGTCAAACGGCGATCGGTAACGGAAGCGTAAATCCATAATTTCAGCCTAATTTGAAAATCATTATCAAGCAAAACAATTTGACCGTGATTTTGACAAGTATGTAACTACCTCAAAATCTACCTAGCAGGTAAGAAGCCGGCAATTTTGCAAAACTTTTTGTAAATGACTTACATACGGCTTAATACAGATAATTTAAATTTAAAACACGGCCTTGTCCTATCGGGCCCTTTAAAAAGTTTTACTAAAACTTTTTACTAAAATTAACAGGGAAGCCAATACTAGACCCCATTTAAATTTACATGGGATTCCCTCTATGCCTTAAGCCGATGCACCACCCGGTATGATTTAATATTTTTCTTGCTTTTTCAATAAAAAATGAATAACAGTGGCTATTTAAATAAGTCTTTTAGGTGTTTACTTCTATAAAGGTAAACTGTTAAGGAAAAGAAGAAAATTCTCCCTGACTGGCTAGATTTTCGCACTTATTTCTACAGTGCATTTCTTTAAAGTCCCCCCACCCCATCTTGTATTTCTCAAACGGATTAATTATAAAAAGGTAAACTTTGAGATATGAAATTGATGCATTGAAGATATGTTCTGTAGTTCGGCGGATTCATTTAATGGATGGTAATTAGTTGGGTACTCGCCAAAACTGAAATTAAAAGTACTAAAAACCAAAAAAAATTAAAACAAGTAAAAGATACTTTAAAATCGACGTTTCAGTGGCGAATCTGCCACTGTTGTCAAGGTAAATTGAATACAAATAATAAAAATAAAAATTTACTATTATTAGGTTTTAAATTTAAAAATCTTTATGTTTTTTTAGGAGATTCTGAAATGTCAAGACATCAATTTCATATCCCATAATTTTACTTTTTTAAGTTGATCCGTTTAAAAAATAAAAGGGAGGGGGACATTAAGGAAATGCACTTTATGTCTAAATATGAAATAATTAAAAAAAACTTTTAATATCAACATATCACCTCATTACAAATTATATGATCTAAAAGCTTGTCGCGAGATTTTTCTTTGTAGATAAACAAATAAATTAAATGACTCGATCTATTTTAAACTAAAAAATACGAGTAACTAAGTTTCGCGACAAGCTTTTAGATCATATAATTTGTGTAATAAGGTGATATGTTGATATTTGAAGTTTTAAGGAAAAAGTTTATTTAATTTTCTTTTAGTACATTTAATACTTTGACCGCCACGCCAAATTTTATTAATGGGTCTTCTAGGCCACACAGAAATGTACTGATATTCCTTCCTTAGTATAATAACAATTTTAACGTAAAAACCTAACCCACCTAACTTCAAATAAAAATACTGTGCTAAGAAATTTTCTACAGTACCTTACGACACGCGAGGGTGAATTCCATTTAAAAATGCATTAAAAGTGTGCTACTTTAGTACACACGAAGCAAAATATATAAATTCGACTGTGTATATCAGAATATTCACGTGACGCTTTTGACCCACCGCATGTGTATACGCAAATATACATATGGCATTCAAAGTGTTAAATAAAAACTAGTTTTAAAATTTCTTTTTGCTTTAAAATTATTTTTTTTCGCTATCGCTGGATACGTTTCTTAGTCCGTTTATCTTATTGTACGCATTATTGTTACAAGGTCGTTTGCCGATTTATTTTAAACAGTCTAGCTGTAAAATGAATATACATTTGTATTCGACTCCAAAACTCCAGTCAACTAAAAATTCAGACGAATTGCAGCAACAAAGTTTAACTAACATCGTAATCTCAGTAAGTCCTATTATTTGATACCCAAATTGTAGAAAAGCATAAGAAAATGGTCCACTATTTAAAGTAAGGTCAATTTATTCTTCAAGTTACTCTCAGCAAGCCCTTTCATTTGATACCCATCCTGTAGAAGTATAATTAAACAAACTAGTTCGCTATCTTGAGTATCCTGCCATATTGGATTAAAAATAACGTTACTTTATTTTTTGAGTTATTCTTAGCAAGCCCTTTCATTTGTCACCCACATTGTAAGACTAGTGTAAAAAGCACAGGGATGTGTTATTTAATTGGTTTGAAGCGCCACAGATGATCATACAAACATGTAACTTTTACACGAAACCATATTTATGCGATCTTTTAAGACATTAAAAAAAGATTTAACCAACCTGAACTAACCATGACCCCCAATGTGTCAGTTTTGCTTGACCGTCGGTAGCGCTTCAAACCCATCAAATTATACGTTTCTGTGCTTTTTCCTGTAGTCTCATGTAGGGGGCATTAAAAATAACTAGTCCGTCATTTTTAAAACTTTGCAATATTGGATTTAAAATAACTCACTATATTTTTAAGTTCCTCTTAGCAAGACCTTTACTTCGATACCCATATTGCAAATGTGTATTAAAAATACCTAGTTCGCCATGTTAAAAGTTTGCCATATTGGGTTAAGGGTAACGTCACTTTATTTTCGAGTTTCTCTTAACAAGCTCCTTTATTTGATATCCATATTGTAGAAGTGCATTAAAAATAACTAGTCCGCCATTTTTAAGAGTTCGCCAGATTGGATTAAAAGTAACGTTCCTTTATTTTTCGAGCTACTCTCAGCAAACCCCTTAATTTGATACCCATAGTGTTGAAGTACTTACATTAAAAATAATCAGTCCGCCATTTTTAAAAGTAGGCCATATTTGGATTGACATCACTTTATTTTTTTAAATTACTCTTAGTAAGCCCTTTCATTTAATACCCAAATTTTAAAAGTGCACGAAAAATAACTAGTCCGCCATTTTTAAAAGTCCGCCATATTGGATTAAGAGTAACGTAACTTTATTTTTCGAGTAACTCTCAGTAAGCCCTTTTATCATATACCCATATTGTAGAAGTGCACGAAAAATAACTAGTCCGCTATTTTTAAAAGTCCGCCATGTTGGATTTAGAATGACGTTACATAGCTAAAAATGAATTGTCATCCAAACTTAACGTTTCTACCAAATTTTTGCTCAATCGGAAGAATAAATGCTTTAAAATAGAGTTGCAAGATTTGACTCGTACATACATACATGCATACATACATTGCAAGTTAAATAAAAGCTTTTAAAAAAGCAATATAACTTGTCTATGCAATGTATCTCTCTGTACATTAAAAAAATCCATTTTGTTATTAAGATGTTGCATTCTTTTGTCTTTGTTATAACACTAAGTTTATTATAACATATATATCAGAATAATTCAAATTAATATAAGAAACATAGTGCCCTCCACGGATCTGGCAACGCCGCTGGAGGTCATAAAGCCAAGATTATTTCTCATAATTTATATATGAAATGGAGGTAACAGAGACTATAAATTTTATAAATAATATATGTAAAAATTAAAAACTAAAATCACTACCCCTCTTTTGCAAAATGGGTTTGCGATGTCCCCCCAATACATATATAGAAAAATTATTTTATTCTGACTAATGCTTTACGTGGAGGGTAGTCCGCCTATCTTATTACCCGGAGGTAACAGCGTATTAGGTATACATATATATATATATATATATATATATATATATATATATATATATACAATATAGTATATTGTAGTTCTGGTAACAGGTTTTTAAAACACTCAGTATAAAAATTATGGGAAACATAATGTTCAATCATATGTATAATACAATTTTTTATAAGCCTATATATTTTGACCAGATATATATAAACACCTTGTACATAAAACTTACCCAGGCACTAGAGTTCCCTTTTTTAGTTAAAAAGTCAAAATTTATTAATACCCTGTACACAACGAATTTTTTATTATTATTGATTTTTAATATCTTGCCCAGGATTTATAGGACATCCTGTATCAAATATCTTCCCCATTTTACTCAAATAATTTTATTTCTACATATCCTGTATCTAATATTACCAATTATTAGTGTAAATTTTTTCCTTATTACACTAACACTATAATGTATAAAGTATAAAAAGCCTAATTTGTATACCGAATATTAAAACCCCCTGTATTACCACACGTATATACCTATGTATCACACGTATATACCTATGTAACATACGTAGGGTCAAAATATACAGGGTGTTATTTAATAAGTGTCCGATATTTCAGAGAGTGATTTTTCAAGTATTTTTAAGGTAAAAAGTTCCTATGAACGTGTGGTCTAAGATGCTTCGCTTTCAAGATACAGGGTGTCAAAGTTTTATTTTTATTTATATTTATTACCTACTACTCAACTGTACGTCAAAGTACGTCAAAATTGTATTATGTCTGAATTTTTACATGACAACACAAACAAAATGCATTGACTAGGCTACTTGATAAAACCGTCATTTTCGGCGGTCTTTACTTAGCATATTTATTACTAAGCGTATGCATCGATTATTTTAAACTAAAATATTTCGAAAACGGTTGCTCTAGCGTCATCTAATAAGAGTACCTTTTTTACGTAAAAATGACTAAGGAATCCATTTCTTTTAACAAAAATGTAAATACAGGGTTGTACAAAAGTCATGAGCCTTTGAAAGTGAGAATATACATGTGGCTAGCGCCCTCTACAAGTAAGAGCTAAATTAAGAACAAATTCAAATTTCTCATGTCAAAAAACCCCCAGGTACCAATTTTCGTTCGGAAATCGGCATTATTTAGGAAATTATGCAGAAAAAACATAAATAAAAATAAAACTTTGACACCCTGTATCTTGAAAGCGAAGCATCTTAGACCACACGTTCATAGGAACTTTTTACCTTAAAAATACTTGAAAAATCACTCTCTGAAATATCCGGACACTTATTAAATAGCCACCCTGTATGATGAGAGTACACACATATCCTGAGCAGCGTGTACGCGAAAATTTCATATCATCCGTCCCTCGTACCTGTACCAAAAGATTAATAATAGTTTAACAAGATCAGACAGTCAGACAAGGCAAATAAAATATGACAGAGATAGAAAAGGCGTCCCTGTTAAAGGGACAAAGCACGTGGCTCGGCAATCATATTACTATGCGACGTTCGTTACATATATCTATCTTTGTTTACCTTGGGTCGTCTAACAAAGAACAGGTAGTGCGAGTAGGTACCTGACTCTCGAGGGTTGATCGAGTTTTAAAATACGGTCGACGACAATCATATTTTATATTTTACCTTGTGCTTCGTGTGGTCATAGTGGCAACGTAGGAATTTTTGTGCAAGTAGAAATTTGAAATTAGTTTTGTGTAATTATGGAGAGTAAAGATAATAATAGGCGTTGTAAAAACTGGTGCATTGCAAGGGAATGCAAAGCTTATACCTATGTAGTTATTTTTTACCCTTAGCAAAACTCCTTTTACTCCTCTCCAATGCATTTTAAAAATTATAAACAATTTAGTTTAACTTCTCTTTTCAATACAGTGTAGAGAAAAGAGTTTTTTTAGATGCTCCAGCTAGTACAAATAACTATTACTTACCTAAGGACAACCTTTTTATTAATAATTTTATGAAAGAACGTTATTCTTTCTGCATAGTTTAAAGCCTAAAAATAAATCATGCTTAAAAACTGGCAAAACAGCGAAATGTTACACAAACGCTTAGGGCCGTACGCAGATAGTAATTTTGGGGGACAACAGCCAAAAAAGCCACAACTAAAAAAAAATGGAAACCAGGTAAGTAAACAAAGCGGCCTAGGCTTGTTTGTAACAAAAAAAAGGCCTTTACGTAGGCGCTACTTTAAGCAAAGAATCCATCTTTAAGGGGTCTTTTTGGGCTCCTTGGGGGAGGGGGGCTTTAAATTAGGACAATTAGACCAAATTTAACTTGTTTGTTAATAGCGTTTTTCTCGGGATACAAAAAAGCTTGTGTGGCATGGCCGAAACTATCTTTTGTTAATCTATATATATTTAAAACGCCAATTTTTTTAGCAGGTCTCTAAAAGAGGTGTACTGCAATAATTCACATATTTTTTTCCTATGTTTTTTAAAAACCAATTTACAATACTATATTTATTGTCTTATTGCCTATCATTTTCTATAAAAACTAATCTTTTTTGTTAATCAAATTTTCTTAACAGGATAGTAAATAAATGAAAAATGTTCAACTGCAAAGGTACCACTTTTTTGAAAAACGTTTGTTTTGGCAGAAATATAAAAAAGATAAAATATTTGGATTTTGCTGTGGCCGACTTGCTGGTGTATCTTAAAAAATTAGCGGACACATAACGTGTTTGTCATTACCAGTGTTTATTTCCCTTAATCCTTATTATACCTATTTTACCTCTTTTAGAACAAGCAATGAATATTCACTGGTAATGTAACAAAACTGTGCAAATTTTTATTAGATGTGATGCGAAAATGTCGCCACAGTTCAAAATAATTGTTTTTTTTGCAATTTACGATAACTGTGGTTCAGAGGGACGCATTTTAAAAAACAAATGTTTATTAAAAGAAAAGTCCTATTTTAATCTAAATAATATTACCCTAAAATATTTGAAGCAAATTTAGAAACATCCTGTATACCTTTCAGTATTAATGTGGCTTTATTTAATATCTTACACAATATTTTCATATCATTATATAAAGCAGAGCAAATAAAGACGTTTTAAATCCCAACTCACGTAAAAATATTAAACTGACAAAGAAATGGCAAGCCATAAAAATTTGCAGTATCAATATGGCTTTATTTTATATCTTACACAATATTTTCATATCATTATATAAATCAGAGCAAATAAAGACGTTTTAAATCCCAACTAACGTAAAAATATTAAACTGATAAAGAAATGGCAAGCAACACAAATTCTTTAAAAACCAACGTAAGCAAGTAATGCCGGCAACATTGGCGCGTCCGACAATATGGCTCAAGGCCAATGGGAGAAGTCGGCGAAATCCTTTGAAGTTTCGTCGAGTGTCATCTCTTGTTAAAATATATTTACTCTTTGCCTGTACCTTGGAGCTTTTGTTAACGAAATTTCGTGTTGAAATCCGGCATAGTTTTATTTAAAATGCTGCATGGGCTCGTGAAAAATTCCAAATTTTCCGATCCAAGTCTTATTTTCAACCTGTATACTGTATTTTTTTAGATATTACGAAAAAACGACGCAAGTTTTAAATCAACTGACAGTTTATATATATTTAAACCAACCCCGTATTATCGACGATCTTGTTACCGACACTGACAAGTATTCACAGCCCTCTAGTCGAATTTAAGCAACAAATTTTTCGCGATTTTTGGGCAAAATTTGGTAGTTTTCTCTTTAAATGAAATTTTGAACCATTTCCGGTTATCGTAGAGAAAAAAGTTTATTGCATTTTTAACAGGTATATAAACGATTTAACGAAACGCGCAAAGGTTTTTTGATAATTTTAATAAATAAAGCGACAATTTTAGGTTAAAGTCGGAACTTTTTAGTAAAATTCAAAAATTCACATAATTAAAACCATTTACTCTAACGACTTGAAATTTTGGTATGTTGTAGAGTAGGTAGTAAATAATATGTCAAAATAATTTCAGAATTTTAGGTTAGGTAGTTTGCTCGAAAAAATAAAATGTTAAAAATATCCATTTTTTTAACAAAAAATGGAAATTTTGATGCTTTATTAAACACGCTGTATAAACAGTACGAATATTCTTAATATCTCATTTTATAGAACTTTTTGTGAAGAATCCAATGCCATTTGCGTTTTTTTGATTTAGATTCAAAATTTTCAGGAAAAAAATAAAAACATGCAAAAATTTCAATTTTTTTGTCACTTTTTTCTTTTAAAAATTTCTCACAAAAAATAAAACATTTTAAACAGAAGACCATTTAGGCGTTTTGAGTCCGAAAGAGGGCCTTTCATGTCCCGCTAACCGCATGACGATTGGTAAAACCGTTTTCGAGTTATTAGGGCTCAAAATAGCTTAATTTTTCTTACAAAAACCTGAATAACTCCTTTTCTATTTATCCGATTAAACCCAAAAACAATAGGGTTCTGACCAAGACCATTTCCGACCTGTGTGCAAAATTTCGTTTCGATAAAATAAAACCCTCGGCAGATAATTGATTACGCTCACCTCAATTTTTGAAAAGTCACATTTTTGCCAAACTCTGTACTTAACTTTCTTCAATTGTTTTGAATGTTTTTTGACAGTTACCCCATTAAGTGGCCAATTTTTCCTGAAAATTTCAACTTTCTATCTTTTCTCGTTTACAAATTATGATTTTTTCGAAAAAATGCACATTGAGCGAAAATTTTGGACCGGGATTATATACATACGGCTTTTAGTCGCATGTAACAAGGTTTTTAATTTATTTCTTTGACAAATCCACTTATTTTCGATTTATTAATAGAAGGAGTTTTCATTGTTTTCCAAAGCCTTCTAGTTATATGGATTGGTGTCACCGACTAGGATATTTTTTGAATAGCTTTAGGTATTTGTTTTCTAAATTGTACAAATAAATTAATAACTAAATAAATTGTAAAGGTTTGTGGATTTTACCTTTTTTAATTTAATACGGCTTTTATTTAAATAAGTATTGGTAATATTTTAAAATCGTATATCATCATAATTTTTGACTTTACGAAAAAATCATTATGAGAGTTTTTGTTTAAAATTAAATGCTTTAACAGAAAAAAATATAAAATACAGACTGTTTTATTTTTAAATTTTAAAAATGCACTATTAAAACCTGATGATGGCCATATTTCCGAAACTATAAAAAATTGGATATATCACATGTGGACTTTTTAAAAGGATTTTGAAAGATATTTCTAATGGTGATAAAATATACAGAGTGTTTTATTTAAAAAAGGTTATTTTCCCGTATAACTCAACCCGATTATCAATTTTTTTCGAATCTTTAATCTTAAAGAGCGTTAAAAAGTTCTACTAGTTTGCTAATTTAAAGTCTTTCGTATTTTGAATAATAACGAATAATTTGGATGACCCTGTATACGAAGGCGTCTCCGTTTTGTAACTATAACCAATAATAATACTGAAGCTGGTTAAAATTTAAAAAAAATCCTAAAAGAGGAAAAAATTTCATTAGGACATGTCCCGACTCCTGGTATTGTAGCTCCATTCTTTACCATTTTAATTTAACGTTGAAAATTGGATTCCATGCGGTCCTTTTGGCGCTGGCCCGCCGCTGCTACGCAAAGTGTGCAATGCAAAATATTTTGTTTATCTTGTCTTAATATATATAAATCTCGTGTCACAATGTTTGTCCTCAATGGACTCCTAAACCACTTAACCGATTATAATAAAATTCTCACACCATGTGCAGTTCGATCCAACTTGAGAGATAGGATAGTTTAAATCTCAAATTATAGTCGCAATTTTAATTTATTGCTAATTATTTGTCTGTTCGACTGGGTTGAGTAAGTAATCAATAGATGGCGCTGCTATGGTAAATCTACGAACATGTCATATAAGCTACATTTTAACAGCATAATAACCACGTGTTGTTGACGCTATAAAATTAATTAAATTTTTCATATCAACTCCTGAGCGAAGCCGGGAATCATAGCTAGTAATATTAAATATTATTTTTAAACTCTAAATAAATTATAGTGTCAACGTTAAATTATAATTATAAATAATAAAGCTAAAACACCGTGAGTCGCGACTTGTCTCACTAAAATTTTCTTCTTCTCTAGGATCTCTTGTTAAATTTCACCTAGCTTCGTTTTTGTTTATAAAAATTGCAATTTTTATTTGCTGAATTAAAAAAAAGTCCCTTTTCTCAGAATTTTTCCTGAATCCAAAATACCATGGTTTGTTTGGTTTACAAGAACTATTATTTGCAGAAAACTCACTTCTCGACTAGTCTATGGGACATGGATTTGTTTGAGCTTTTCTATTTAAAATCACCTAAGGATTTAAACTCTTAAAGATGAGCATTTAATTCTGAAACACCCCGTATAGCTTAGACCTTGCCATACAGAAAATTATCTTTTTAATTCCAGATATTTCAAAAACGGCTGCCTTAATCAACTTTTGCCAAGTATACCTTTTTCACAAAAAATGTTATAAAATAGGAATTTTTAAAACTGAGAGTAAAATTTAAAATAAAAACTTAAATTTTTAAAATTTTATTAAGAATTATTGTTTTTATTGTTTAACAATTTTATTTATTTTTAAACCAAAAAATATTGTAATATTTTTTAAATATAATTTTAGATTCCTAGAAATATGAGGCTAATGTATATTCATGCGTTTCAAAGTCTAATTTGGAATAAAATGGCTTCCAAACGAATAAGCGAGTATGGTTTTAAACCAGTTGAAGGAGACTTAGTTTTCATTGATAAGTTGCAAGAAGAGGATCCGCTTATTGAAGATGTTTATGATGAAACAGGTATACAGTTGTTTTTGTAATTTGCAAAATTTTGTTTGAAATTGACCACTAAACAAAAACTATTGCATTAGTTCGAAAAGTCAGTAACCAGCAGTTCTAGTAGCCAAAGAGGGCTATTTCGGGATTTATTACAGAGCGGCAGATTAATATACTGGAAGACACCTTGTACCCGGTTAAGCACCTCCATCAAATGTAAGCCCTGTATACAAGTTTGATCGTAAAAAACTAAAATATATGTTATCGGAAATTTTCAAGCGCGACAAATAAAGATAGGGTTAGTTAATTACATGCTAAACAATCTATAATGCACTACTTGGATTTGAGAGTGACGTAAAGAAAGCAGAGGGCTACAAAGTTGTAAAAAGAGGACATTTTGACATTCTCGAGCATGGCTATTTTTTTTTTTTATTTTGAATAAAATAATTCAAAGATTACGAAAACTATATAATTCGATACGATTTGAACGATTTTCACATGCTGAAGTAATACCAGTACTTTTTTGATTTATTTAAAACTCTACAGGGTCTAATTTAATTGATGGCTGAAAATACAGGGCATGATTCCTTAGCTTATTTTAGGAAGAAAAGTTCATGTGAGCATATGTTCTAAACGTCTTAACTTTTGGGTAAAATTTTCAAAAAACCAAAAAATTTCGAAAACACTTATTTTAGTAAAAACTGTTATACTGGATATAAACCTTATTTAAATAAGTATTTATTATTTTTGTTACATAATCGCTAATTAAAAATTATAAAACCTAATTTTTAAAAGAAAAAGATCTCGCAATGCTTCTTTTATGGTCTGAAAATATGCAATTAAGTGATTTTTTTCTTTTTAACTAAACAAGATACGGAATAAAATTAAAAGACAAAAAAGCAGTATTTTTATTTGCTAAATCTAAAGAAAGCACAAAAATTTTAAACACATTTACACAGTCAGTGCCGTACCGTTTTTGTTGGAAATATTCCTTTAGTTGCCTCTCGAGACGCCACTGGACTTATTAAATGTAATTAAGTTAGTGATAAATTACTCCCTTAATGCCAGTAATAATATTGCCAAAATAAAACAAAATTGGATAAAGATTATACTATACTCTATACTCTATACTCATTTATTCATGTAAATTACAAACAAATTCTGTTTACATACGTCAATAATCAATAAAAATTACACTAAAAAAATAAAACTAAGAACATTAAAAGTTAAATATCATAACATTAACACTAAAGTTAAACGTTTCTATACTAGTTTAAAACTTAAAGCTTAAGAACTCCTCTACTGAATAAAATTTATTTTTACTAATATACGTTTAATACTTGTGTAAAATCTATTTACAGGTAACCCCTTTATACCCTCCAGCAAGATATTAAAGAGCTTTATTGCCCTGTATCCAGGACCGTCTTGGCACCTCCCCAGACGCCAGTAGAGGAGCACCAGTTTGGTCTTACCCCTGATATTGTGTTCATGAATGTTTTTATGAGTGGTGTGATTCTGTTTTTTAATAGTATTTTGAAAAGGCCTCCCTGCAATTATTCTTATATCCGAGTCCTGCCAATATTCTTACAGCCTTTCTTTGCTGTGCAAACAATCTACATGCCCCCGAAGAGTGGCCCCATGCTAAGATTGCATAGGCTAATTGAGAATGCATAAGAGCAAAGTCCGTAGAACATTCTGTGAAACACAGGATGATAGTTTTGTAAGGACGTACACACTAGCCGACACCTTTCCGGCCA
The DNA here is from genome assembly GCA_014170235.1 of Listronotus bonariensis. Classification (NCBI taxonomy): domain Eukaryota; kingdom Metazoa; phylum Arthropoda; class Insecta; order Coleoptera; family Curculionidae; genus Listronotus; species Listronotus bonariensis. Next base: position 47,363 of record JACEGR010006145.1, read on the forward strand.
TTCTTTACCCTAAGGAACTTTACCACATTTACTCCATTCCACCCATTCATGGAGCGCATTGAAAACATCACATGTTGAGTTTTGTCTTTATACAACAGCAGTCTATTCGCGGAAAACCAAAGCTCGGCTTCCACCCGCGAAGCCATGGATCCAAAATATGCCTGTTCTTGAGTATCTCCAGAGAGAGAGATGGTTGTGTCCTCGGCAAAGAGGGTAAATTGTACGTAGTTACTAGCGGGTAAATCATTTATGTATATTAAAAATAGTAATGGTTCCAAGATAGAACCCTGTGGGACACCCGCATTTATCACCCTCTCGGCCGATTCTACACCATTTGCCCTTACCATCTGGTACCTGTTAGTTAAATATGATTTAATTAAGTTCACACTATGACCAGTAAAGTTGTATGCATGTAGTTTTTTTAATAGGATGCCATGGTCAACGCAGTCAAAAGCCTTGCTAAGGTCACAAAACAGAGCTGCCACATATTCCTTGTCGTGAAATGCTTGCAAAATATAAGTTATAGTCGTTTTTTCGTATATTTCGTATTTCGTATTTTTCGTATATTCGTATATTTTAAAAAAAATATTTTTTTTGAAATTTTAACAGTTTGTATTTCAAAACTTAAGAGGTTTATGATATGTTTATATGGACGTTTCTTCCTAAAATAAGCTAAGAAATCATACCCTGTATTTTTAGCCATCAATTAAATTACACTCTGTATAGCCGTTTCCTCCACCGAGGAAAAGGTATACATTATATAACGTTTTTCTTTTTATCATCTAAGCTTTGCAACCCAATGGGTCTCTATGATGCTAGAGTAAATCCCCATTTGGGCTTCCCTACCATTATGTATGCCTGTATTGTTGTATAAGGGAAGAAAATAAAACGCCTCTCTTTTTGTGTATTCAAAACAACTGAACTGTTTATTTCATTTCTATATTAACAGTATATACAATTATTACCAACACTAGATAATTAATAATGTTAAATAACTAAATAACTAAATAACAATGGTTTGATGTCATTATTTAACACCCCCACTACATCAAGCCCATGTCCTAAACCTAAGTCCCTAAAAACGTATTATGCTTATTATGTTTAGTAACATTTAAACTTTTTGTAAGAATATCTGCACTCATTTCATCAGTTGGCATATAAGCTAATTTAACATTTCCCTTAGACACTGCCTCTCTAATAAAATGATGGCGTATATCAATATGTTTGCATCGCTTATAATACAATGGGTTAACAGCAATTGCCTTTTTAATTTATATACTTTGTTATCAGAATTCTTAAAACCTTCAGGCTGTTTCATATACAATGACTCATGAAAATCTCCATTTAAAAATTAAGTCATTACATCAAAGTGACTTATTTTTAAATCTAATTGAACAGAAAAAGCAATTAACAATCTTAGTGTACTATACCTTACAACTGGTGAAATGTCTTATTATAGTCGATACCTAATTTTTGAGTAAAGCCCTTTGCTACGAGCCTAGCTCTATAAGCACACTACCATCACTATTTGGTTTCTTTTTGAAAACCCACTTACTACTACCACTATTGTTTTATCAGTTGGTGGATCTACAAGTTGTACATGTTTCATTCCTATTGAACGAATAAATTTCTTCTATCATGGCCTGTTACCACTTATTACTATCTGCCCTTGAGAGTGCTTCAGCTGCCGTCCTTGTAACATTTGAGCTGTCTCGTACCTCGTCAACATCGGTTGCACCAAAATATGTGATATAGTCGTTAAAACTCTTCTTCTTGTGATCTCTTTGTGACCTTCTTGGTATATCTATGTCGCTGACAGACACATTTGGAGCATAATCACTATCAGTGTTTGACAAATTTGTGTCAGTGGACAAGGATTCATGAAAACTTGAAGTAGACTCTTCACTGTCTTCCCCCACTGAAACTATATCTTCTTGTATACCTCCATCTTTGACATTGGTCTCAATATTAGATAGAATGACATAATTCTTTTCATAATAGTCACATCACGACCAATTATCACTTTTCTCGTTGCTGGATTATAACATCTTTGTGCTTTTGTAGTATCATCATAGCCAACAAGATTGTGTTTGACAGATTTCTTATCCAATTTATTTCGGTTGACCTTAGGAACATGAACCATGGCAGTGCTTCCATATACTCGTAAATGACTAACATTTGGTTTTCTACCATTCCATAGTTCGTATGGAGTTTTCGAAATTGTTGAAGAAGCTGAACGATTTTTATGTAGCATGCTGCATTGCATGCCTCAGCCCATAAAAATTTATCTAGATCCTCATCAAACATAGGACACTGCCATTATTAAATAGTTCTTTTAACATGTCCCATAATTCTTTTGCTGATTTTACTTATTTCACATGTACAACGTACAATGATGAATCAAGCATTAGTACAGGTTTAGCTTTAGCTTTCGCTAATACTTCGGTGTCGGTCACCGTACCATCTATACACTTCGCATAGCCTTCCAACACTAGGAAATTCTCCACGGCAAACGCCCAATCGTCATAATTTTCTCTACCCAGTAACTTAGGCACCCTAGAGATATAATTGACTGCCATTTCGAACTCAAAACTACGAGTAATCCGCGCTATTTTTCTTACAACGTGGGATCTGGGCCCATAACCTGTTGTATAAGGGAAGAAAATAAAACGCCTCTCTTTTAGTGTATTCAAAACAACTGAACTGTTTATTTCATTTCTATATTAACAGTATATACAATTATTACCAACACAATAACGTTAAATAACTAAATAACAATGGTTTGATGTCATTATTTAACATGTATATCACATAAAATGGCCCACACCAACAATAACTTTGTTGATATTGGGGTCGTTCTGCAATGAAAAATAATATTAGTGAGTCCTTTAACAAAATGTTGAAATCTCCCTGGTTACCAAGTTACAGGGGTTAAAAGTTCAATTTTTATTTGTTTTTTCGCCATATTGCATTTATTTTATAACCAATCTAGTTGACATTTGGCACACAAATTGAGCTTTGCAATACCGCCAGAGAGCACTTTACCTGAAACTTAAAATTTATTTACATCATAACTTTTTACTTTGACAGATATCGCAAAGCTGGGGGCGCCAATATTAAAAAATAAGGTACTCTTTATTAAATTTGATAAACCCCACTGTTTAGGCACCAATTGACATCAAAGTTTCCATCAGTTTCAATCAAATTACCTACATATATACACAGTGCCGGGTTAAGACTTTGTGATGCCCTAAGCACACGACCCCTCTAGAGAACAAGACATTTTTGACTTTTTCATGGCCATTGGAACAAAGGTACAAAACATTTTGAAGAGCACAAAAAAAAGGTCTTCACCTTTTTCAAATACAAAAATACAAGACTTAAACGGATGTTTCTACTATTACTTTCCTACTCTTTAGTGTCCCCTTTGTGGTGCACCACTGAACGTGATGCCCTAAGCAATTGCCTAATTTGCTTATAGGGTTAATCCGGAACTGTATATACGGGGTGTCCAGTAACTTAACCGACAAACTTTACAGGGCGATTCTAAAACGGAAAATAAGAAAAAAACCTTAGAATTAACAAATGTCCTAAGCGTCTTAGTTTTGAAATACGGGGTGTTGTCGATTGGTGGCGTCGATTGGTGGCTAAACGGTGGGGTTTATCGACGTTAATAAAGAGTACCTTATTTTTTAAAGTTTTTATTGTATATAAAATGGCGCCCCAGCTTTGCAATATCTGTCAAAATAAAGAAGTTATGATGTAAATAAATTTTAAGTTTCAGGTAAAGTGCCCTCTGGCGGTTTAAAAAAGTATCTTTATCATAAATTTTAGAATTCTCAAAGTTTAATTTGTGTGCCCAATGCAATATAACAAAAAAACAAATTGCCAATGCAATATAACAAAACAAAATAAAATTGAACTTTTAACCCCTATAACTTGGTAAACAGGAAGATTTCGACATTTTGTTAAAGGACTCACTAATATTATTTTTATTGCAGAATTACCCCTTAAAATGTCCTAACGCATTTTCCGAGCACCCTGTATATGAATAAATTTAATTTTTACATATTAATGTTTCTTGTTCTCAATGCTGTTTGTACAAGTGGTTCAAAGACATCTTCTAAAAGAATTGGTATTTTAATAAAATGTATTTAACTTAACTAACACAACCTCGAAAATGGTGTAGTTCAGTTAAAATTAGTTTTAACGCGTGCTGAATGCCAAACACCTAGTCCTGAATTACACTTACTGCCTTTTCACATTAGCGTCAGCACGCGGAAGTCGGGAATGCGGGCAACGAATCAACGCTATCAAAGTGTATGGAGTCTTATGAGACCTTTCATACGTAGAGAACGCAGGAAGTCGGCAAACTCAAAGGCTCCATATATTTTTTTATCACTCTGTCCGGCGAAACCGGCTTAGTGTGAAACGAGGGTAACAATCCCAAACGGTTTTTGGATAGAAAAAGTTAAAACTGGTTATAACTGTTTGTGATGCCACATAAAGCTAACAAAAATATATATAAAAAATGTTTGTAAAAAGTTTGTGAGTAAAGGTTTAGCCAACTTTTATTCTTAAAATACCCTATGGCGTTAATCACGGACAGTATTAGCGATTCGAGAAACTACTTAAAATATAGTTTAGAATATTGGATGCGTCAAGATAGTTCTTAGATGTAAAGATATGTTCTGTATTGGTTTGGCGGATTTATTTAATTGATGGTAGTTATTTGGGTACACGCAAAAAATTAATTAAAATTACCAAAAATGCAAAAAGAACTTAAACAAGTAAAAGAGAACTAAACATCGACGTTTCGGTGGCAAGTCTACCACCGTTGTCAAGGTAAATTGAATAAAATTAAAAAAATATATAAATTAAATATTAGTTAGGTTTAAAAATTTAAAATTTTAGCTTTTTTAGGAGTTTTTAGCGTGTTGACAAATTTTTGATTTATGGAAGTCTGTGTTTTTAATGTATCTGTGTTCTTTTATGCGTTTGGCTAATGGTTTACAAGTTTCACCAATATAAAACTTATTACATTCCCAAGGTATTTTATAAATGACATTTTTATATTTTCATTTAAGTTGTATGGTTTTGTTCTTGTTAATTGGGATCTAATACTGTTTTAAAGATTGTGCGAATATTAAATGTATTGCCTATTCGTTGAATTTTATTTGAAAGTCCAGGAATGTATCGTAAAAATAAATTTGTAATAGGTCTATTTTGATTTTTCTTATATTTTGAGTTTTTAGAATTCAAGGAAACAATTATTTATAAAATCAAAAGAATAATTATGTTAAATTAAAATATCTTTTAAATAACCTTTTCATTGCTTATAGTTGGATTGAAACAAATGACTTTAATTCTATCCAATAGATTTTTACAACTCCTTTTTAACCATTATTGGGTGGTTTGAGTTAAAATTTAAGTATCTACTTGTATGTGTAGGCTTTCTGTAAATTTTTGTTTTAAAATTGTTTAAAACTTTTTTATTAAACTGTCAAGAAAACGTAATTGTCAGTTGTTTTCTTTTTCTAAAGTAAACTTAATGGTTGGTTCGTGTGTATTAATGTGTGTTAAAAAAATTATTTAAACAGTGTTCGTCATGTTGGTATTGTTCCAAAACACCTCGTATAAAAACACGTGCCTTCTGTAACAGTATATAGAAAAAATGTCATCTATATACGTCCACCAAACTAAAGGTTTATATTGATAATTTTCTACGAAATTTGACTCATAATTTTCCATAAAAATATTACTTAATAAAGGTAATAAAGGTGAACCCATACCCATGCCAGAAGTTTGTTTATAAAAATCAGTGCTATATTGAAAATATGTTGATTTGACACAAAAACTTAATAGCTCAAGAATGGTGTTTATGTTTAATGTGGTTCTTTCTCCAAGATGGACATAATTTTTTAATTTATATTTATTTCTAACAACATTTAATGTTTTATCTACTGGAACATTTGAAATAAACTAACAACATCAAAACTTACCAGGGTATTATTTGTATTAATGTCTATGTTCGATAATTTTTCCGAAAAATGTTTAGAATTTTTATGTATGTACGTATCGGTATTGTATGTTTTTAGATGTGTCTGCAGCTGCATACTATCCATGAACTTATATCGTATCAGCTATTTTTAACGGTAGATCGGCCAGTAATACAATAACATAACAAGCACTATTAGACACCCAATCCGAAATATTTATATGCTGGCATTCCCGTTAGACTGTCTCCATTCCACACATTGCCTATGAACGACTTCTTTTGGCTGATTCTGCATGTACAGGGTTTTCATTTATATGTTGCCACCCATTTTTACCTTTAACCAAAAGTTTTAAAAACACGTCTTGTATAAAGTGTCATACTTTTTCATCTGTTATCTTTTGAGCATAACAAAGAGAAACAAATAAATATCAAAGAAAAATGAAGAGGTAAACTTTTTAAATGGAACACTCTGTATATTATGTCACCATTTAAAAGGTATTTTAAAAGCTTTACAAAAATACCACATTTGATATATCTATCTTTAATGGTTTTTAAAATACGACCACTTAAATCTGAAAAATAGTAGATATAATTTTTATTATATAGATATAACGGAAATTGTGTTCGGATTTGTATGGTCATATTTCCGAAACTATTAAAGATAGATATATTATATCAAATGTGATATTTTTGTAAAGCTTTTTAGAAGGCCTTTTTAATGGTGACATACTATACGGGGTGGTCCATTAAAAAAAAGTTAACCCCTTCATTGTTGTTCATTTGTTTTTGTTGTTCATTTGTTTTTCTTTTGTTATGCTGAAAAGATAAAAAATAAAAAAGTATGAAACTTTTATACAAGACGTTTTTTTCTATCCTTTTGCTAGGCTTAGGCAAGACGCGACTAGGGAGGCATGACTTGAAAGTGCCACACGTGCCGCGTGTTTCAGCCCATATTGAGACGCGTGTGCCGCGACCGACAATTGTTATTAATAAACTTATTCCGCCATAAACGGATCCCGGTTTTAATTTACATATATGTATATATTGGGATTTTGTACAGAACTTGGTACCCATTTAGATCTCCATTCTTTTTGCGGCGAAGCCCACATAATTTTAGTATGGAACTTGGCTCACCTTTTTCACATTTATGTTTTTGGTGGGATTTTAGCTTAGAATCTGATGATTTTGGCAATAAAAAAAACAACAAAACTTTATTTCTCTGAAAACAAGGCGCGCGCGACACGAGGAACTGTGCAACTACTACCAAAGCAACGCATGTACGAGTTGTATTATTTGATTCTATTAAGTTAAAAAGTACGCGTAGTACACGTAGATAAGTTCAGTGCTGTGCTCGTGCTGATTGGTCGATTGAACACTTGCCTCTTTTCTCTGACTGTCAGCATGTGGAACGAGATATAAAGGCAGTAGACTTACTTTCTTTCCCTCTCACGCACACTGATCACACGGGCAACTGGCAAGGTGCGTCAAAATCAAATATTTACGAGGCGAAAGTAGATACAGTAGAAATATTCCCCAGCGGAAACTTTTTTCTTTTTGTAACGTCCAAATAATTTTTATGTGAGATTTTTTTATCAAAGTAATGCAAATTTCCAATTTGGCCAAAAAAGTTCTTACTGTTGAATACTTTTAAAACGATAATAGCTGTCATAAAGCAAAAAAGAAACATCTGTAGCCTGTAAAAATGGTAGAAAGTGGATACAATATATAATTTAGAAAGTCCGTCCAGAGCTTCGGACGCAAATTATAACAATAATCTAGCAGTAGCTAATAATAAAATTAAACCCTTAATACCTAATCACATTGTGTTACATTTATGAACTTTAGAAATAAAAGAAACATGTTATCACCCATACAATTTTACATAGATATATGATGAATTTTCCTAAGTTTGTTATGGATCAGCAGACTATAAGGAAAATTATTTTTCGAAGAATATAACTATTTAAAGCAGACAAAACCTTGAAAAAAGAGTTTGGAAAAATGAGTTTAAATGAACGCAGTGCAAGAAGTTGGAAAACGGGCTACAATTGGTTATTATTTATGTGGGAAAAAGGGGTTTGTAAAAAAGCCACTTTAGCATTCAGCTTCAATTATCAAAAAACAATATTTAAATAATAAATATAGCTTATTATTTAATTATATTCTTTAAATAAAATAGTCTATTTTTTTCTTCTATTAAGGAAAAAAATCATATTACAGATCCAAAAAGTTGACTAGATTACTTTAAACTTTACTGACGTTCATTAATTACGGTAAATATTCAGACATGAAAGTCGCAAGCTTTTCGGTTTTCGGTCGAAATCGCACATTGAACAAAAAAAAAAGAAACAAATACAAATGATATGTTCACCCTCGCCCCCCTCGGTGATGTTTAGTGATTTTTCCAAACCACCCCTCCCCGATTAAGCCTTACGTGATTAATGGACGAGCCCTTATTTTAAACGTCAGAACACACAAAAACAAACCCTATATGTATAAAAATGTCATTTAAAGGTTATGAAAACGTCAATTTTGAAATATTTTAGGTTTTAAAATGTCAGTTTTTCAATTTCCAATACACCTACGTTTAATAACTAGAAATCCTTATTCTCATGTAAAAACTGACACCCCCTGTATCTTGCAAACAATCATTTTTTCGACTAAGGTAAATTCCGTTGGATCGTTGTATTTTGTTTTAAGGAATTCGTGGTAGCATGTTGTACAGACCTTTTAGAGACACCCCGTATATTGCTGTCTAGTAGATGCCAAAAGTGACTTCAATATATTTTAAATGGATAGGTTTATGTACCAGAGTTGAGTTCAACTGAATCATAACTGAACTAGAAATTGAGGGGACTAGTTTTAAAGGGTACAATCTCAATTTATACTTTTAAGTACAATAGTAAAATAAATGTCCCAAAGGTTGGATTTTTCTGCGCTAAATTTAAATAAATCACTTTTTAGGCGATAATATATGCATGACAAAGTATTTAAACTTAAGAAAGAATAAATTTAATTTAATGTATATTTTTTGTTCATTTTTATTAGATATAAAGCGGCGTGGCGTCCAGACTTGTAACAATTCGCCAAACATCCGTCCAAACTAACCAACCTGTTTGCGCGCTCCTTTGATGCCAAAACACCGGCAAGCACGGAATCAGCGGCGAATCGTTCGCCAAGCCTTTAAAACGACACCGTCCGCGCTATGTGACGGGGTTTGCGGCGTGAAGCGTCACGGCGAATTGTTGCAAGTCTGGACGTGGCTTTACATGAAAATCAGATTTTAGAGATTGTACACTTTGAAACTAGGCCCATCAATTGTAAAACTGGGCATTAAACCATTAAACGTAGTTATCAAGCTAGCAAAGAAAGCCTACAGCTGGTAGAGAACGTGTATATCAGAACACCTTCATATGATATTATGTTTCTATCTGATTATCGTATTAATAAGGAGTAAACATATTTTTACTTCTTCTGTTATTTTAGATGAAAAAGAAATAATCTTGGAAGAAAAAGCCATCATTTCAGAAACAAAAGACGACAGCACAATTAATGGCGAAAAAGTAAGATCGGGGAAATTTCCAGTTAGACCACTTCAGGCTGATGAACTGGACAAATATAATATACACGACGTTGTTTTGCCATTACCTGGATATGATGTTATTTATCCAGAAAATATGGAACGGTTTTATAAAGAAGAAATAGAAAAATGTGGTTTGTCCTTGAAAATGCCCCAACAGAAAGTAAAGTATGTACTGTGTACTGCATAGTGTAAAATTTTTTTATTTTTTTACTCTTGTCCTGTAATAAATGGTATTTAGTGTCCCAAAATAATTTAAAGAAAAAAAAAAGGTTCTCATCTTCGTTATATGCACAGGGTTTTCATTTACATTTTACCTCCCATTTTTAACTATAACCAAGAAGGATAGTAAAAACGTTCTATATAAAAGTTTGGTACGTTTTTATGTACTATTTTTTGAGCATAAAATAAGAAACAATGGAACATTAAAAAATGGAGAGATAAACTTTTTTTTTTAATGAAACACGCTGTATATTATATCACCATTAAAAAGGTCTATTCTACCTCTTCATTTTTTTTTGAGGTTTTGATGTTTATTTGTTTCTTTGTTTATACTTAAAAGATATTTTATAAAAACGTATGAAACTTTTATACAATACTTTTTTTCTATTCTTCTTAATTATAGTTAAAAGTATGTAGCAAAATATAAATGAAAACCCTGTATAGGGTGTTTCATTTTCGATGGTTTTACGGGGTATCTCGAAAACCGTAAGGAATATCAAAAATCTAATATAGTACTCCCGATCACTTTTTTTAGAAAACAACTAGTGAAAACAGTTCTGTCTATCGCGGTCAATCTCGGAGCTACAGGGTGATTTTTTCGGATTTTGCCCATTTTTATAATCTTTTTAGCTCGTTTGTTATTAAAGTTGTGAAAAAACTTTAAGTAGGTTAATTATGTAGTTTTTTCCGTAGAATATTGTGGTGTACACCCTGTAGATTTTTATCTGTATTTATTAAGCTTTTTTAGGCTTTTCAAAAACATATTTAAGTATGTATTTCTTGTTTAAATTTGTACAGAAAATTTGCATTTACCATAAATTTTGTTTTTTTAGAGAAGGCCATGACTAAAAATGACAAAACAATGTTTCTCAATACCCATTTTTTTTATTTCTCTACCCTGCGAATATTTTATTAACAACTAACTTTTACATTTACAGGGTATTTTAATTTGCTTGGCTAAGCTTTAAAAAATATAACTTTATCATAGAAAGGCACTTTTACAGAAAAAAAGTTATACTTACCAAACTAAATAAAAATAAATACATATTATAAAAAATTTAATATCAAAGATTTTATACTTAAACTAACAAAAAACAGAAATTACAATAAATGTTTAAATTATAGTGTTCCATGATGTGTATTTATTTTATTTCCATATAGTAAATATTACATTTTTTTCTATAATAGTGCTTGTTCTATAAACGTATCATATTTGTCTATAATTGTTATGTTGTATATTATAATTATATTACAAGTTTTCGAAATCTTTTATAAAAAACTGCATTTACATGTATTAAGGCTTAGGTTGGTTAATTTAAATAAATTATAAAGTATAAAAATGGATTTTTAATAAAAAATCAATTTAGGGTAGCGGAACCAAAAAATTGAGTATTGAAAAATACTGTTTTGTCATTTTCTGTCATGACCTGCTATAAAAAAGCAAGACTTATGGAAAATGTTAATTTTCGGTAAAACTTTAAATAAAAACTACATACTTATATATATTCTTGAAAAGCTGAAAGAGAGCTTAATAAATATAGATAATAATTGGATTTTTAAACTCTACATTTATATCTTTTAAATTATTTAGTCTTCCTTAAAGTCGTATAATTCAATTTTCATCCAATTTTGGAGACAGTGTCCAGAGTCGACTATTCTTCTGTTTACTTTTCTTATTTAGTTGTTGAAGTTCTGTTGGAAAACAGTCTTGTTGTACTTTTCTTATTAATACATTTTCTGCAATTTTAATTTCAACATTTCACCCAATTGTTTTTCATTTTTACAGTTGTAAATAAATCTTAACATCCATGCAGTAGATCGTCTGAGTCTATTTCATTTTGAAAACCTTTCTGGATTAGGTACTAGTACATTATTTTCAGTTAATACCATTAAAAATACATCTTTTTTATACTCCATTAAATTTATTTATATTTTTTCCGAATTTGAGGGCATTTCTATTTTGTGCGGCCAATTGGTATATTCTTCTTTTAAAAATTTAGGTCCATGTAACCAAGCACTATTTTCAGAAAAATCTAATGTACTTTGTTTTGTAGCTTGATCGGCTGGATTTACTTTTGATGGAACATACCGCCATTGTGTAATGTTAGTCAAATATTGAATCTCGCCCAATCTATGTGCTATAAACATTTTAAAACGCCCAGCTTCTGATCGAATCCAGTGTAGAATAGTAAGGAAAACATTTATTATATTTATATTTAAATTTTCTTTTAAATAACAACCTAATCTTGCGCCCATTAAATCTCCTTGTAACTCCAGTCTAGGTATACTTAAAGGTTTTAAAGGTGCTACACGTGCCTTTGATGTGACGAGTGCTACCTGGATATGATCATCTTCTTCTGTTCTTCTTCATATAGTACAGTGGCGTATCTACCACTGTACTATATGATTTGTATGAAGCGTCTGCAAAAATATAAAGCTGAATTTTACTTTTATCTTGACCTAAAGTAAAATACTGTCTGGGTAATTTAAATTTAAATATACATTTTAGTTCGTCAAGCCAAAATATCCATTTTTCAAACAGTATGTCTGTAATTTCATCATCCCATTTCAGATTACTTCAAAAACATCTTGTAACAAAATTTTCCCTTGTACAAAATATTATTTAAAAACCTAAAGGATCGAATACTAACAATATTACTTTCAGAATGTCTCTCTTTGTCGGTCTTCTATTGTTTTCCAAGATTTCTTTGTCAATTTTATGAAATTTTGTTTAAAAGTTAAAAGTATCTGATTCGGAATTCCACCACATTCCAAGAATTCGTTCAGCAGAGTCTTGACAATTTTTATCCAGTTTCTTTCCACCTTGTATTTTTAAACTATAATCATTTTCAGACAAAACTTTCGGACTATTAGAAATCCAGTTACATATAACCAAACCTCCTATTTTCTGAATTTTTATTACGTCATGAATAAGTTTAATAGATTCTTCTTCTGTGTCTGCATTAGTCCTCCATGAAATGCTCTTCAATTATTGTCTTTACTGTTTTCGGATTTAAATCCATAAAATCCATGGCATTTTTATTTTTAGCTTTTTGCGCGAGGCATGGTTCACATGTTGATTCAAAAATACTACATTTATTTCGTACGTGTCAGGTTCTCTGTCTCTATCCATTCCACGCCAAAGTATTCTTTGAGCACAGCGCTCTTCCTTGCGAACTTGAACTTGTAAAACATTTTCTCACGACCACATATGAAAATTACATAAAACGCACTTCTTGATCCTTTAGAAAACGAATAATATCACTCGCGTGTTGAAATCTACTTTTCAACACTAGTGTTGCAAAGTACACACGACAGATACTTAATTTCTGGTAAAAAGATATTTCCAGTATATTTTTAACAAACTAAAGGTTTTGACTTACCTGTGCTAACACACATTATCTTTTTTTTATAATTATATTTATTTTAATTTTATGTTTAAGGGTTTATTAGTAGACATTATTTTATAGCAAATGCTAGTAGAAGAGCTATACACGTTATGGCGGCAATAAGGGTAGTTTTTACTATGTATTTCTTATGGGAGAAATTTAAGGTTCGATCTGCATTTTTGGTGCCATCCCAACCCGTAACGCAAAATTAGAATTTTTATGCCCTAAGTCACCACGTGCTAAATAGGGGTAACTAACCATCGATGACGTCATCACCTAAACTTAAAATTGAAACGACCTATAAATTAAAAAAGTCTCGCCGACGCTGGGAGTCGAACCCATGACACCCGGCCACCTGTGTGAGAATCCAACGCAATTCAATTTCAATTTAAAAGTCCATTTATTTTCTGAATATATCTTACATTTCCACAAAGTTTACATATAATAAATTTTTGTACAATTTCTTCGGGGCTAGTTGGCTAGTCCTTCCGAAATGACGGCCCAGGTTCTTGGGACGAAGCCCTCCACCCGGGGGCTGGTGTTTGCCCTTGGGGAAACTCGTGGACCGTGTAGGCAACGACATAAATCTTTTCCGATACCTTCAAAGATTATTTTTAGTTTACGTGTTGTTTGTTTCTTTTGTTTAAGATGTATTTTGATTTAAATAAAATAAGTTTGTTAAATTATTTCGGGAAAAATCGTGATCAAAAAACCCGATTTACATTTAAAATGTTTTTATTTTTAATGGATATCCTATCCCTAAGTAGTGCACAGCAAAATTCCCAGTAACAGTGTGATTAGCCTAGTGTTAGGCTTACTATAAAAAAACTAAAAAGTTGACCAATCACGGCCTTAGATTTATTACGTGTGTATTAAATAAAATAAAAATTTTAATTAGCATTTATATGATTAGTTATACGGTTATTTTATGGGGGATTAATTCTTGGTATAATGGAGCTCTGCGATACAAAGGTTTGTGTATAGGGTTGTGATTTGCTCTAATATGCGTTATGTTTTGTGTTATTTCGGATTTTAAAATGGTATGTCTGTAAAATTTATCAGTGCTTTCTATGATGTATTCTGTTATTGTTTGGCAATTAGCGAGTTGATGTAGGTCGTTTATTCTAATATATCGGTTAGATTGTGTGGCTGATCGTAAAATTTTATTTTGTACGCGCTGTAGCCTGCATAATTGGGTGTCAGAGACACCCGACCATACAGGTGCAGCATAGGTTATAACAGGTTTAATTATCGAGTTGTAGATAATTAGTTTATTTTCTTGAGATAAAGGTGATTTCGGTGATATGAGTGAATAGAGTGACTGTTGTGCAAGAAATGCTTTTTAAGAGTGTGATTTATATGGGCGACAAATTTAAGCCTTTCGTCTATTACGACGCCCAAATATTTTATTTTGGGGACTGGGTAAATGGGGACGTTTTTAATTCGAACTGGAAGAAAAATTTTATTATTTGTAAATTTCATTCAAATTCAAATACAAAACATTCTGTTTTTTGTTCGTTAATATTGATCTTCCAGTTCTCATAAAACGGTATAAGGGAATTAAGGTGGTATTGAATGTGGGATCTAGCGACTGACGCCGAAAAAGAACTGGCGTAAACCATTGCATCGTCGGCGTACAGTGCTAGTTTTGTTGACGGGAATTTTGGGATGTCGGCCAGGTACAGGTTGAAGAGTCTAGGACTTAACACGCTGCCCTGTGGGACTCCTGCGTGTGTAGTTCTAGGGGCGGATAAAGAATTGTTGACTCGGATTTGAAAGGTTCTTTGGGTTATGTAAGAATGAATGAGGGTAATAAAGTGTAGGGGAAAGTTGTGAAATTCGAAAAGCTTGTAAATTAAGCCATTGTGCCAAACAGCATCAAACGCCTGTTTGATATCTAGAGACAAAAGTACGGTGTTTTGTTTTTGATTGAATTTATCAATCGCGTGCTGTAGTACTGCGGCTACAAGCATAACCGCACTCAATCCGGGCTTAAATCCGAATTGCTCCGGCGGTACTTTTATCTCTAAGTTGAATTTCTGCATTTTTAGCACAATGGCTTTCTCCGCAACCTTTCCGGGAGTGTTAAGGAGGGCTATAGGTCGGTAGGAACTGGGAATTTTTGGGTCTTTTCCGGGTTTAAGGATAGGAATGATGATGGCGTGTTTCCATTGCCTAGGAAAATGTTGAAGGATAAAAATGGCGTTTATGATATATAAGAATTGGACAAAGGATTTTTAGGAAGGTTTTTTAATAGGATATTGGGGATTTCGTCTATTCCCGGGGCTTTGTTGTTTGGAAGGGACTTAAGAATTGACGAGAGGTCTTTGGGAGTTATTAGGAGCTTGGAAAGTACCGTAGGAGGAATGGGATATTTTTGCTTTAATAAAATATTAGCTTTGGCCGTAATACTGTTCTGTGACTGGGTAATATTTGGGCTGCCGCTGCACACATCGGCCAGAAAGTCTGCCAAGGTTTCGGCGACTTCCTGGCTGGTCTGTGCAACAGCGGGATTTAAAGAAGGGATTTTTGTGGATTTATTTTTGAGCCGCCTGGCCAGTCGCCACAGTGAGTTGTTCTGAGTGGATAGCCCCCTGAGGACACCCGCCCAGGACTCATTTTTAAATTCATTTATTTTTTGCCGAATTGTATTCTGCAATTCTACGAGTCTTATCCACGACTTGGTTAGAAACAATGGCAGCTTGATAATTTTGAACTAGACAAAATAAGTAAGCCCATGTCTAAGGAGGACGTTAGAGCTCAAAATATTCTGGACAAGACTATGCATCGCAACAAAGATGGAAACAGAATGGAAACTGGTTTACTACGGAGAGATAAAAATATAATTTTACCTGAGACAAACGCAATAAAAAATGTATTTTTTACCGAAAGAAAGATGGACAAGAATAAAGAATTTGAAATAATTTACGACGAGAAAATTAGACTCATGGAAGAAAAACAGTACATAAGAAAACTGTCATATGAAGAAAGTCAAGGTACTGAACCCACATTTACCACATTTTGGTGTTGTTAACCCAAACAAGTCAAATTAATTAAGAATTGTATTTGATGCAGCCGCAAAGTCTCATGGGGTAAACTTAAATGATTGTCTTCTCACAGATTCAGATTTGTACAATTCTTTATTTTCGATTTTGCTAAATTTTAGAATAAAAAAGAATGTCTTTTTGTCTGACATTAAAGAATAGTATATTACATAACAATCAGAAAGTGATATATTTCACACGAGTGGGAATGTTGTCGCACGAGGCTATAGCAGAGTTCAATACCACGAGTGTGAAAATCACTTTTGGCACGAGTCATGTACAATATTTCTCCTACGACTAAAAAAATATTTATATACCAAAAATCCTAAGTTATTTATGTTATATCATTAATTTAAGCACAGGCAAGATAATCTGACAAAAGCTTAGACGTAAATCAATGTTAATGCCATAAAATCTCAAATAAAGAAATTACCTTTAATTGTATGAAAAAGCATGTAAGTATTTAGTATTTTTATTTTAGTGTCCTTACAAAAGTGTATGCACTGTAATTTCTTTAATTAAGGTTTTCAAATTGCGTAAAAACACCTTATCACTAAACAAAACTTACAGTCTCAAATGGATTAAATTAAATTTCAACTCTAATTTAATTGCAATTTTATTTTATTTTACCAGATATAAGCCTTTTTCTAACAAGGTATGATTTATTAATAAAAGAGAATCGCCTGGCATTTTTTGGTTAGGTTAAAATTTTACAAATCGAGATCCCTACTTTGGCATTCAAAGCTTTAGACACTTCCATTGATTAATGGG
>JACEGR010006146.1:0-64334 GCA_014170235.1 Listronotus bonariensis
CGATATCTTTTCTAATTTTTGAAGTGAGTGGTAATTTATTATTCAAAATTTTAAATACTTGTTTGTGATTATTGGGAAAAACTTTTTATAAATATGAATCGGTGTATAGAGTGTCATATAAACTTTAGTACAAAGTCAAACTTAACCTTACATATAAAAAGAAAACACCCAGGTAAAATATTAATATTATTTTAGTATCCGTTAATTTAAAACAATATTAATGTTTTAGATAAGCTCGATACAATAACACAAAAAAAGTCAATCAGTGCCAGTCATCTGTGTCTTGCTTAGAATGCAAAAAAACTTTGCAAGTCTGGGAAATCTCAGATTCCATGTGAAAAAGCAGCATCCAGGTAAGGCTAATGATACATTTTCTCAATCATAGCAAATACAACAAAATAAATTACCTACAGCACCACTTTTTTATAGATAAATTAGAAGAAATAGCTCCTATAAAGGCAAAAATTACTTTTGTCCCTTGTGCAATGAGACATTTCAAACTTTAAAAGACTTTGTTTTTCATAAAAGAACCCATAAAGTCCAGGCAAAATTAAAGTGCCCATTATGTGTGTATACTGATGGTAGTCGAGAAAAGTTAATACTACATTATAGAAGTGACCATTTTTTAACTATTGAAAATGAATGTGTCAAATTCGATACTTTTGAGGATTTTCAATTTTGGAAGTGCAAAATCGAAAAAGACTCATATTCATCGTTTGTGAAAATGTCTGGTTCAAATAAAAATTCTAACTATACCACAGTGAAATATAATTGCCATAGGTCAGGTGAGTACCAAATATTTTTTGTTTTAAATTCATAGTTAAAAGTCTTATTGATTTTTCTCATTTTACATTTATCTATTTATATTTTTCAGGTCTGTATAAGAAAAAGGGACTAAACATAAGAAAGCTCAAAACACAAGGCTCGAATAAAATTAATGGTTATTGCCCTGCCAGAATGAGTATTAAAATAATGAAAGATGGAAAATGTGTATTGAACTTTTGCAAAAGTCACATAGGCCATAAACAAGAACAAGATTTAGGTCACCTATTCCTATCAAAATCTGAAAAACAAAATTTGGCATCAAAGATAGCGGCAAAAATTCCATTTCAGGTAATTTTAGATGAAGTGAGAGACTCGGTGTCTAATTCTCATTTAGAGCGTCTGCACTTACTCACAAAAAAGGACCTTTACAACCTAGAGCAATGTTTTAATTTGAGTGGCTCATCAGTACGACATGCAAATGATGCAGATGCAGAAAGTCGATGTATGAAAAAATGCTTTAGTAAAAGCAGTGACAAAAACTACATTGGAAACGCCGGAGAGGTCTCTGGAAGAAGCTAAGAAGAAATTAATTTTGCAGTTCACTGAACACATTAATGGTGTAACTTCTTTTGAAGAGTTGGAGGCTGTACAAAAAGTTATTGTGCCAATTAAACCCACCATAGATGCGGTTAGATACCAAAAAGACATTAATTTGGCTTTTCCATCTACGTCCAAGGTACCCGCTAATATAAAAATTATCCCTCAGCGAAAATTTTTTCCTACGATAAAAAAAGTGAAAAGAACAAGAACCAAAACAAAACTTGTCAAGCCCTCCCCTCCTCATAATAAATAATAATTATTATTATTATTATTAATTCCGTAATTTTATCTTAGAAGGTTTCGAAAATATTAGGAAAAAACCTTCTACGGGGTGCCCTATTCGGAAGGGCGTAGCTCCCTTAGGAGACATTTTTATGGTCGTCAAATGCGCAGGTAAAATATTCACCCTTAATTTTGGGACACCCTGTATATCACACTTTGATTTTATGATATACAAAAATACCCAAAATATACAACAGTATGATTTTTTCTTATAGTAAGGATTTTCAAAATGGTTTTATTAGTCCAGAATAAAACAATATTCATTTAACAGAGCAAAGCCATTATTTCTAGTTTTTTTTTAAATAAAAGCTATTAATTTGATACATATGTAAATTGGGCGCAATTATTTTTATACTACAAACTACAATTATAGAGAATAATTTTATTTTATCTCGATGACTATAAACCATTGTTTAGTACTACTACAGACTACAGTAGAATACAATTCCACGAAAGCAACACAAATTTGCAGACGTACATGTATTGTAGGTTGCCTAATCCAAGCTGGCCGGACCATGGATCTCATCACATTACAAGGAAACCGTGAAATCGACAGTGCGATTGCGCTACGAAATCCAAATCGATATTCGAAGGCAGTCGCTAGTAGTGGAGTGCATATTCGAAAGATTTCGATATTCGAATATTCATATTCGAAAGATTTTAATATTCGAAACATCTTATATTTCATTGCCAATAAGCTTTTATTCTGTCGAAATACCAATTGAAAGATTGTTGCTATTTGATGGGTGCCCGGAAGGGCGCAGCCCTTTAGGAGCATTTTATGGTCGTCGAACGCGCAGGTAAAATATTCACCCTTACTTTAGACACCACAGACACTTTGATTTTATGATATGCCAAATACCCAAATATACAACAGTATTTATTTTAGCAGATTTTCAAATGGTTTTTATTAGTCCAGAATAAAATAATATTCATTTATCAGATAAAGCCATTTCTAGTTTTTTTAATATAAGCTATTAATTTGATACATATACATATAATTATTTTTATAATTACAAAATCATTAATTATATAATAATTTATTTTGTCTCTCTATTTATAAAATCATTGTTTAAACATTCACTCTCTCAAAAAGAATATAATTCCACGCAACATGTCTCTGCAGACGTACATGCAGGCCAGGTTGCCTACAAGCTGGTTGACCATACATCACATTACAGTGAGTCCGTGAAATGACAAAGATTGCGCTACGACCAAACGATATTCGAAGGCAAATGCTAGATCCTGTCACTAGCTAGAAAATTTAGTATTAAGTTGTTACATTTGTAAAATTAGTGCTAATAAAGACATGACACATATATTTTGTTGTTCTACATGGTTTTTGCTTTGAAACTTTCGTTTTTATCCTAAAAAATTGAAATGAGGTGCGACTAAGGGATCAGTTCACGTCTGGCAGCCTCGTTAAGGACCTGTTTTATGATTAAACAATCATAAAATAGGACCGACCGGAAGCCCTTAAACATGTGTTGTTGCAAAATTTTTAATCTGCCAAATATTATGATTCGCGTTGAAAATTTTACTCTAAGAGATGTAATATTTGACTGTTTCCAACTGGTTTAAAACGGAAGAAGAAATTATGTTACAACACATTTTGATGACGTCACAACTACTAAGGTAAATATCCTTTTACACATTGTGCGCAACCAAATTTTAACTTAATTTTTAGTCAATTTTATCAATACCTTTTAAGAATTAACCATGTATATTTTTATTAAGTTTATCAATCTATTTTTAGATTCGCCATGTATATATTTACTTCTTTGAAACTAATTACGTATATCTGTAATTTTAGAGTCGATATTTAGACCTTAGCCAGGGTATTTATCTAATATTACAATATGCATAACACCTTGTTGACCATGTGATACCGATTTTGTATCAATTTTTAATACTATTATATTGATTTTTGAAAAAAGTGTATTTTAATAGCCTAATAAATTAATGTTTTCGAAGTTAAGCGCAAGCAATGTACTGCTATTCACCCTGTATATTACATTAACTTTTATTTTTGACATATTTTTGTTACAAATAGGTCTTGATACGCCTTGTTAAGCCACCTTTTGATCGATCCGTAAACTAACTACCCAGTTGGACGAACGGTCCAGTTTAAACAGCTGTAGACGTCATAAAAGACTTGGTAAGTGTCCTAGTACCCCATTGATGCTCGAAAAATTATCATGTTACTAGACTGTTTAATTTTGGTGCAAATAAGTGTTTTGAATAGCCTAATAATTTAACTAAATTATTCCGAAGTGACTAGGGGCACGTTGATGTGCCGCGATTATACTTCTACAACGTGTTCCAGGCACGCGATATTTTTGATGATTTTGTTATTTGTGGTTAGGTAGTCACTTCAAGCATATTTCTTCAACTTCGAAATGGTGACAATTTTAAATTGACAAGTTTGGTACTTTGGCAGGCTCTAAAATCTAAACTACAGTAAAAGCACAGGGATGTGTAATTGGATTGGTTTGAAAGGCTACAGACGGTCATGCAAAACTGTCACCTTTGGGGAATGAGGTGTCATGGTTAGTTCTGGTTAGGTAAATCATTTTTGTTTTAATACCTTAATAAAGCAAATTTAAAAAAAATAGATTTAACTAACCAGAACTTACCATGACCCCCAATGACACTGAATGACAGTTTTGCATAACCGTGTGAAGGGTTCAAACCAATCAAATTACACGTCTCTGTGCTTTTTACTGTAGTCTATAAAATCTGGATCAGATCAGGGGAAATGGTTTGCACTGTCCTGTTCAAAAGCTATTAGACGGTACTTACTAATGGTACTAGCGGTGGTCCTGAAATTGGTACTATTATTTTGAGTACCAACTATTGCAAGTACCATCTGCTAGGTCTGCGGGCACGGTCTGGGAAATATAATAAGATAGATAGTGCAACATTTGTCCTCATTTCTCAGGCTCTAGGTTTTAAAAGCTTGTCAAAAGTACCAAACTAATCAATTTTTAATTGTTAATATTTTGAAAACAGCTGATGAGGGGTATAGGATATTTTACTTGAAAAATATCTAAAATTATCCGTAGAAAACAAAAATGGGATATGATGTGTTCCATTTAAAAACTGCTTGTCATGAAATATCAAGTTCAGTATTGTCTTTTGTCTGTTTTGCTACATAATTCTGATGATTAGCATAAAACGAGACAACTGAATTTACATTTAATTACACTTACCTTCTAACTGCAACCCGAGAAGATACCGATGGATCGAAATCTATGAGAAAACCATGTTTTAGACAAAATACTTTAATTTTTGAAGCAATAAATCTTTGTTTTATTCTGTTTTCCAGTTTTAATGTTTTATGATTCATACAGGGTGTCCCGAAATTACGCGTCAGGATTTCTGTGGGCGATTCTGCACGAAAAATTAATGCAACAAACTTCTATAAATTTTTTTCGAAAACTAAAAATTAACGGATATACAGGATGTTGAAGAAAATTTTTTTTTGTTATTATTTCTAATAACTTTTTTCTAGTGTTAGTATACTGTATTTCGCCAAATTTTGCATATATACTCACTATCACTAGTGACTCTTTTTATTTGCCCTATTAATTTGATATGGCCTAAACTGTCCTTCACTTTAGAAAAATGCCTTAGAATTTTTTGTTTCAATCATTTTATAAATTTGGATATAAAATTAATAACATTAACACAAAAATTGTATAGAGTTTGTTTCATTAATTTTTCGTGCAGAATTGCCCAACAAAATCCTGACGCATAATTTCCGGACACCCTGTATCGTTCATATTTTTTTAGATCATTTTTGAGGATTTTACTTTAAATTTAAATGTGTAGAAAAAAATCTTATATTTAATCAATTATAAAAAATTAGTAGTATATCTAGTTTTGTTTGTTTTAATTAAAATAATCAAATTTGTATATTAACGTCAGAAGTGAATGAGACACTGAGCAAATTATTTTTGTTCGGTAGGTAAACCTACAACTATAAAATTAATTTTATCATACTATGTTCAAAATAAGATTTATATTTATTTATTTATAATATAATAGCTTTGCTTCTGGTTTTATGAATAATAAAACATTTGCTTGCTGATAGCTGCTAATCAACAGGCACCTATCATAGATCTAATGGCACGTTCAGTTGATAAAATCGCATACGTCAACGTGCACCTATTTTAGTAGTAAATAATTAAGGGCACGCTCAGTAGTGACGTCATACACGTGCCCGGTAAAAATAATCGCGGCACATCAACGTGCCCCTAGTCACTGCAAAATTATTCGAAGTATTTCGCTAGTTTCTACGTAAAAGGTTATGTGAACCGATTAAGCGCAAGCAATGTACTGCTATTCACCCTGTAGTTTAACTTAATAAAGAAGTTTTTTGACATATTTTTGTTACAAATAGGTCTTGATACGCCCTGTTAAGCTGCCTTTTGATCGATCCGTAAACTAACTACCCTGTTCGGCAAACCGCCCCTGTTTGGAAAACCGGCCTGTTTGGCGAACCGCTCCTAGGAACCAATCTGTTTAAAAAACCGACCGGTTCGGAGAACCGACCTGTTTGGCGAACCGGTTCGGAGAACCGCCCTGTTTAAACAGCTGTAGACGACATCAAAGACTTGGTAAGTATCCTATATATATATAATAATAATTTTGTTATGTCATTTGCGTTAGTATTGATAGCGTTTGTTATCTAAATATTTTGTCGATATTTTTAATATTAAACCTACAGGTCATCATTATAAGCTCGCGCGACTGCCTTATTTCTAGGTTATGTAGTAATTTGTAGATGTATGGTTTGCGCATGCGTTAATTTCCCACCCAAAATGTTATAGGCCTTCGAACGTCCTTATAAAGGATTTTAGAGCGGTGGAGCGAAGTGGTAATCCCTGCTTGCAAACCAGGTAGCTTTTAGCTGAGAACCGGCTTTATGCAGTTTGAAAGTGCCTGCCTGGTGTATTTTTAACCTAACGTTTACCTCTTATATTTTTATTAATTTAATTATTTTACCTTCACCATTTTGTCGATATTTTAAGAATAAACCGCGTGTCTGCGAGCTTATGCCTATCAATAATAACAACGGTACTATTTCTAGGTTACATCGATGCATGCGTAAGATACATGCATATAAGTTTGAGGTTATGTTGACCACCTTAAAGTTTAACATAATGACGTAAGGTTCATCTCTTATATTTTTTATCACTTTAATTATTTCACCTTCACCATTTTGTCTATATATTTAATAAACCACTTGTCTGCGAGGTTATGTCAATCAGTAATATACACTATTTCTAGGTTATGTCAACCCATGCGTACCACTTTAAGATAGATCAAAATTTTAGGTTATGTTATTTTAAGCTTGCCGTATGACTTCATTTTATTTCGCGTATGCGTAAGGCCCCAAGTTAGAGGTTATGTTGATGTCATTTTTTGCGCATGTCTGAGAACCTAAACTAACTTTAAGGTTATGTTGGCTAGTTTAACGTAATGACGTATGAAGCTAACTTCACTACGATCGTAGGGCCCCCGGGTCTTAGGCGTGAAGCCCGGAGCCCTAGGCGTCGGGTCCGGAGCCCTAGGCGTCAGATGTTGCTAAAGCCTATGGTAGCTGACGCCAGATGTTACTAACGCCCCTCTTCTTTAAAAGTAAGGTTATGTTGTGATTCTTCTTCTTTTCGAACAGTCATTTTCTAAGTCACGTGATATTTGACAGGTGACAGATGACAGGCGACCACGCCCTAAATAATGCGTTGCGCAAGATTCCTAAATATGACGTCAGAGATTTTGACATATGACAGGTGACCGATGAGATTTGACAGATGACGTTTGACAGTCCGAGCCATCCCTAAATTTTTTAAGTAGAATTCAATGGCGTACCTACATTTGTTTCATTGACTTTTATTTTAAAGTTATAACACAAAGTTGGGTTTTTTAAATGGAACTCCCTGTATATTTAATCACCAATAGAAGGGTATTTTTAAAAGCTGTAAAAAATACCGCACTTTATATATTTAATTTTTAATACTTTCGGAAATAAGGCGCCTTCCTGTACAGTTAACAGCATCCGTGGACACACTGTATGCTGGGGTATTTAAAATAAGTGTCCTATTATTTTGTCGGAAATAACCAAAGATACTTTTTTTAATTTTGGCACTAGATTTAAAGAATTACGATCTTTATACGGCAAATATGTCACGTTTTCGGGACATCCGGTTATACCGGAAGTGCGTATCAACTTGCTTATTTTAAGTGGAACATCCTATATATTATTACATTTTTGGATTCTACACGAAATTCTAATCATATTTTGTGTATCATGTCCTATACCTATAAAGCGTTTTTGACATATAAATTTACTTTACCCAACAATATTTATTAATTTATCTTGTAAAAACCCCTTAGTATTTAATTTGGGATAAAATTCCTGTTTTTATTGTATATTGTAAATTAACTTAGTATTTATAAAATTTTAAAAAATGGTAATACAGGGTGTTTAAAAAAGGATTAAAAATGACGTTGGCAATACTTCCAAAATTCCATTTTTTAAATAGAAACCCTCAAATTTTATAATTTTATCTTATTTAGCATCAAAAATAAAGGTAAGGAAGTGTAAAAAATATTTTTATTTGGATAAATTTAAATAATGTTATTATTAGTTGGCTATGATAGCGTTGAATGAGAGACGCAGAATAACATGCATTTTTATCATAGTCAACTAATAATAACATTATTTAAACCTGCAGCTTATTAGCCAAATAAAAATATTTGATTGGAAATATCTCGAAAACCACAACTTTTAGGAATAGGCAACTTTTCACAAACTTACCTATATTTTTAATACTATATATTGTATACAAATAACAATAAATTGTTAATCCGTTAAAAAAATGGACTTTTGGTAGTTTTTTAATCTCATTTTTTAAACACCTTGTATTAATATTTTCTTAAACTTTATAAAGACCTAGTAGAATTGGGTCCTTTTAAACAAGAATTTTATTGCAAATTAAATTATAAGGGAATTTTTTATAGGATAAATTAATACATAATTTTAGGTCTGCAAACGTAATTTTTTAACAAGTGAATTTAAATATGTCAAAAACGCTAAGACTTAGGTATAAAACATGATAGATAAAATATTCTTAGAATTTCGTGTAGAATCCGAAAATGCAATAATACAGGTTATTTCATTAAGGGTGGATAGGTAGCATATCTCAGGAAGTAATAGTCCTAGGACAATAGAAAAAATCCTATTGAGGAAATTGACCATAGAAAATTTCTGGAAAATATTTTCAAGTTCCTAGCAGTACCACTAGGGGGCGTAGTAACTATATACTTATATAAAAATGCATTTTTCTTGAGAATAGCCCCATATGAGGTATAAAATAAGTACTACCATAGTAATACTGCAAGTATTCTTTATCTTTTTGATTTATCACTTTTTATTCTAGGGCGTAAAATAAGGGCGGTAGGAAGGGGAAACTTTTTATGAATGAAAATGTCTATAACTTCGGTTTCCCTTAACCAAATTTAGCAAATTAGATTTTGTTTAAAAAAGGAAGGTTTGGTAATTGAGAAAAAGCTAACACCGCCCATTCTGTCTTTTGCTGCTCCCGCTAGAGGGCGTTATTTATCAACTTTGGGGTTTTTAAATTTTTCTTTAAAATTTTAAATGGAATGCGCTATAATTATTTATCTAAAAACCAAAAGTAAATTAAATTTGCTACAAAAAATCAACAAACCGCTCGTCAATATCTTTATTCGTTCAAAAGTTATTGCCAAAAAAACGCGTTTTACTAAATTCGTAAATAAAACAATTGAATTTTAAAATTTATAAAACCAAATATGCCATGTCAAACAAAAAATGTTGTTAAACTTTGTTTTATTTATACTTTAGTTATAAAAATAATAGAAAAAGACCTAAAAAAGTAATAATAATAATAATATCAATATCGTATTTTTTCTGACATTTTGCGTAGGTACCTCCCTTCACTCTTTATTTCGGTTTTTGTTTAAGGGTTTTAAGTTTAAGTCGAATTAATGTAAAAGATTTTGTTAAAGTGTGATCAAATGCCAATTAAAAATAATTATATAAATAAATTAATTAATTATTTATTTAATTAATATTTCAAATATACTGACTAAAATATTTGATCCTGTCATTTACTTTTATACCACAGAAAAGCTCCAAAAATAAATTTAGTTTAGTGTAAAACAAATGAATAAGTTTACATGGAGACAAAGAACATAAATAACTGTCAAATAGTTTACTAATGTAAATAGTCACTAAGTAATTATTATTATTTTTTGTAAAATTATTCAAATCAGTTTCTTGATTCTTTAATAAATATAAAAAATAAAAATGGCATATACTAATGCAGAGGCGTACGATATGCTTGCAGTATGTGCAAGTTTTGAAAATGCAGCTTTTGCAGAACGACAGTACGCTGCAAGATTTCCGCAAAGAAGACACTACAGCAATAATAGCTTAGTGACTTAAGGGTCCGATACTTCGGTTTTTAGTAGAAGCAAATTCTTTGTAGAGTGAATAAAGTAGGTAAACATTAGTAGATTTTTGAACAGACCCACCTTAAAAAGTCCTGCTGGCACTCCCCACCCCCTCAAAGTTCGTTAAGGGATTGATATAGTTTTTTCTAATATCTTCAAAACGGTAAATGATAAAAAGTGATTTTGGTGCCGTTAGATAGAGCACAAAATTCTGCATAATAGTGACAATAAAATTTTTATTTTTGTTTATTACGTAATATAAGAAAAGTTGAGGGGAGCATCCACAAGGCATTTTTACAATATACCTTCCAAACCGTCTACCAAACAAAAAAATATAAAACATAAATTATTAATGCCAAAGTTTTCCCTATCGAATGGTGTATACCATTATTCTATTTTCTTTTAAATTAAAGCTACCAGTGGCGTACAAAAGTAGCACTACACCAGTATAGTAGGTACTTAAAAATAGAAATTTTGAATGTTATACTTTTATTTTTATTTATTTTTCAGAATATTTTTCATTTTGGTTATATTAATTGGTAATATTACCTTATAACGCATAATAGTAATAATAAAAATAATATTTTTGTTTTTTTGATAAGACTCTACAACAAAAAAAGTCGAAGGGGAGTATTCATAAGGCACTTTTTACCATATATCTTTTAAACCCTTGACTAAAAAATAAACAACATAAACAACTAACCCCAAAGTTGTTATTTAGACGATTATCTTTTAAAATAAAGCTACCAGTGGCGTACCAAATTAGTACTACACCAGTAAACTACCTAGAAATCGAAATATTTATTGTTATTCTATTAATTTTAAAAGATTCACTTTAGATTTATTAATAGTTATACTTTACATTTTATTTACTTATTTATTTTGTTTTATAATTTGATTCATTATGTTTTTAAATAAATAACAACAGTATTATAATAACTTTTTATTATAAAGATAACAACAAATATGGCTTATACAGTGTGTCCCAGGATAGGTGTTACAAGAGAACAAATTCACCAAAAATTTTGGAATTTTTAATCATCCTTTTGGGAAAACTGGTCGCATGGTCCAAAACTAATAAATACAAAATTTTATTTCAATTAGTAATATACAGGGCGATTTATAACTAAAAATATGAAAAATGACCAGAAGTAAGAACCATTATTTTTAAAAATAGGACAATATTGTATAGGTAAATGTTGTAGAAAACTAAATTTTCTGTCAAAATTTAAAGTTGAACAAGTTAAGTAAACAAAAAATATGTTTGTCAATTTTTTAACTCGCCCTGTATAATACCAACTGAAGTAAAGTTTTGTATTTATTAGTTTTGGAGTATGCGAGCAGTTTGCCCAAAATTTCGCTTTAAAATTCAAAAATGTTTATTCCATTTGTCCTCTTGTAACACCTATCCTGGGACACACTAGGTTAGTTCCAGCAGGCTGTCAGAAATGTTTGCAACCGTTTAGATTCTGCGCACGCCAAATTTGCCGTTCCAGCAGTGCCATGTTTGTAACATTATAAAATTGTTTGTTGTTCCAGTAGTAGTTTTAAGATGTTGGAAACGTATTGGAAACTGTTTAAAAAGTTTGCAAACTTTCTACAAACATTACTGACAAATTTTTAACATAACCTTTTTGTATTGACGTATAAGTTGTATGCACGCCTTGTTTATATATTATATATTTGTAACAATTTCTGCGTTTTACTAGTGTTACTAACATGTTTCCAACATTCTGTTGGAACAAACCTACTGAATATAACATCAATAAAAACAAATACATTATTACACAACCTAATTACAACATTCCACACACAAACATAACCTGGTACATTTAAATTTTTTAAAAAACATTTACAATTTGTGCCAGACATCTTACATTTACATTTTAATAGGGTTTTTATTTTTAAAGTGGTCCACAGTGGTGTCCACTTAGTATTCTCTAAAATCTATCCCCATTCAGATGGACATGGAAGTTCAAACACTGGTTGGCAGAGACTACCCCAAACAAATCCTGCTTAATAAATGCATCGATTAATGTGAAGTGCTAAAGCATTCATTGATGGGGGTAAATTCTCAACCGTTCGGTTTTTTGGGGAAAAAGTTGCATTTGACAAATATCAATGCGTCTTCTCCATGGCGCAGTGGACAGAGCTTTGATCTTCGAAGCCTGAGGTCGACGGTTCGATTCCCAGCGGGGAGACATATTTAGGTAGTAGTTATTTAAAAATAACGACCGTGGTGGCGCTACCGCGTTGTCTAAAAGGTACTGTGAAATGCATAACTGCATGTTTCAGTGCTTGGACAACGTTGACGGAACAGGGGGAACGATGGGTTAAACATCTAATAACCCGACACCCACGGTACTCTGGTATTTAAGCATATGCCTTCGTGGGATGTCAAAAAGATAAAAAAAAATGTTGCTACTATCAGAATGTTTATCGTAAATAGTTATAACAAATTTTGAGATCACACTTAATTGCTGAGATGAAGGTTTTTTGAATGCTGCATTAAATCAATGAAAATAGCTGTAACTTCCGGAAAAGATTCCCAAGCTTCCCAACACTTTTTTTCCTTTTCCATAAAAGGGGGACGTGGTATCGCAACCGGTTAGTGAATGAAAAAAAGGAAGGGCTAGACTTTTTCATTGATTTTTTAGCAATTTCGATGCACGAAATATGTCTTACATTTTTACCAGTACCAAACTCAATTCACACGTCTTGATTTTGATTTTTGTACTGGTAAAAAAATCCGTGTAATATTATTATTTATTATTACTAGTATGCAGAATTAGAAATAATTATAAATTAATAAAACTAAAGTAAAAAATATTATTAAAAATTTAAAAGTATAACATTAAATTTCTATTTTTAGGTACTATACTGGTGTAGTGCTACTTTTGTACGCCACTGGCAGCTTTATTTTAAAAGATAATAGTATAATGTTATATGCCATTCGATAGGGAAAATTTTGGCCTTTATTTTTTGTATTTTATATTTTTTTATTTGGTGGATGGTTTGGAAGATATCTCGTAAAAAGTGCCGTGTGGATGCTTCCCTCCAACATTTTTTTGTTGTAGATTTTTACTAAATCAACAAAAATACAATTTTTATCATTACTATTCTGCAGAATTTTGTGATATTAGAAAAAACTATATCAATCCCTTAACCAACTTTGAGGGGGTTGGGGGTGCCAGCAGGACTTTTGAGGTGGGTCTGTTCAAAAATCTACTAATGTTTACATACTTTATTCACTGTATAAAGTATTTGCTTCTACTCAAAAACCGAAGTATCGGGCCATTTTTGGACAATAAGTCACTAAGCTATAAAGTGTTTCGGCGTTTAGCAATGCGCTTACGTGAAACGGGTAGTGTTCGGATTATTCCCGTTCGCATTAGAAGAAGACCGGTTAGAAACGAAGACAAATATTATAAACGTTCTTGCCTACATGGAAGCGAATCCACATTTGAGCATCGAGAAAATTTCGTTTCGAAGAATAAGTCGTGTATCGGTGTCTCGGATTCTCAGCGATTTTTAATTGCATTTGTATCATGTAGTATTACATCAGGCACTTTCCGAGGCCGAGTTTGACAAGCGCCTGGACTTTTGTTTTTGGCTAAGAGAAATGTGCAGAGAGAACCATCAGTTCCTCTCACAAATTTTTATGGACTGATTAAGCCACTTTTTCCAGCTGTGGCGGAGTAAATTTGCGCAACATGCATTATTGGTCACAAACAAATCCTCATTGGATGCAGGAAGTCGACCATCAAAATAGGTGGAGTATAAATATAATTTTTTTAACGAATATTCTACCAATCCTTTTGGAAGATGTACCTCTCGACGTAAGAATTTCGATGTGGTATCAGCATGATGGATGTCCAGCACATTATTCCGAACAAGTTCGTAATTTTTTAAATTTATATTTTCCAAATTGCTGAATTGGAAGGGGCAGTCTATTTTGTGGCCACCTAGATCCCCCGATTTAACGGTGTTAGATTTTTACTTATGGGGACGAATAAAAAATATAGTTTATCAAACACGCCCAACTACTAGACAAAACATAATCGTACGATTACAAGATGCTGTAACTTCGCTTCCACGAGCTGAAATCGAGGCGGCCGTTTTAGGTACCACCAAGAGACTTAACAAATGCATTCTACAAATCGGTGGTCATTTTGAACATTTATAAAGTCTCTGTTGTCCTTTTTAATACGTTTGTATTGTTGTATTTTTCTTAATTACTTATGTTATTATTATTATATACACTTGATTTTATAATTTTTAAAATTTAATTGTTTTTTTACGAATTTAGTAAAACGCGTTCTTTTGGCAATAACTTTTGAACGAATAAAGATATTGACATGCGGATTTTTAATTTTTTTGTAGTAAATTTAATTTAATTTTGGTTTTTAGATAAATAATTATAGCATTTCATTTAAAATTTTAAAGCAAAATTTAAAAACCTTAAACTCGATAAATTGCGCCTTCTAGCGGGAGCAGCAAAAGTCAGAATGGGCGATGTTAGCTTTTTTCTTAATCATCAAAGCTACTTATTTTAAACAAAACCAAGTTTGCTAAATTTGGTTAAGGGAAACCGAAGTTATAGACAATTTAATTCGTAAAATTTATCCCTTTCCTACCGCCCTTATTTTACGCTCTAGAATAAAAAGTGGTAAATGAAAAAGATAAAGAATACTTGCAGCATTACTACGGTAGTATTTCTGTTATACTCCATATAGGGCTATACTCAAGAAAAATGCATTTTTATATAGGTATATAGCTACTACGCCCCCTAGCGATACTGCTAGGAACTTGAAAATATTTTCCAGCAATTTCCTATGGTCAATTTCCTTAATAGGATTTTTTTCCTAATATCCTAGTATGTAAAATATTTGCCATATAAATACAGATATTCTTTAAACCTAGTGCTAAAATTTAAAAAATGTATCTTTGGTAGTTAGCGAAATATTTTAATAGGACACTCACCGCAAATAACCTTGTATGACTAAATTAAACCCGTCGAAATTCGACAAGTTTAATCTATTTTAATAAAAAGGGAAAAAATATTTACTATATTTACAGAAATTTTCTGATTTTTTAACATCAAGCAAAAATAATAAAAAAATATCATAGTGTACAAGAAATATATAATATATATAATATAATAACTGTCTAAAACCCGTCGGATTCGGCGGGGTTTAATCCAGTATCCAATTATTTAATAATTACTCTGATCACAAGCTCTGAAGGTTGAATTTTAATTAGCCAAAATGTTCAGATTTTTTTGTTTCCGTTGATGCAACTTTTATTTAAATCTGAACGACAGTTTTTGTGAACTAAACTAAAATCTGCGATTTTTCATAAAAATCAATGTTAAAAGCAATTATTTTATAATATTAATAACTTTTTTAGTTCTCTGTAGACTTTTGAAAATATAGAAATATGCTAAGTTTCATAATTTTCTGAACATTAATTCTTACACCGGTAGTTACTACTTTAACTAATAACGTTTATAAATTAGGTTTATTTAAATAAACATTTTTTTTTATTTTAATTTTATTTTTGTATGTTGCACAGGGGCGAAGTTAGAGTATA
Organism: Listronotus bonariensis; assembly: GCA_014170235.1. Taxonomy (NCBI): domain Eukaryota; kingdom Metazoa; phylum Arthropoda; class Insecta; order Coleoptera; family Curculionidae; genus Listronotus; species Listronotus bonariensis. Next base: position 15,745 of record JACEGR010006146.1, read on the forward strand.
TAATTGTATAAATAGAGTCTTTTCTAATTGCAGTAAAAAAATTTAAGGGGTTATATCTCTGAAACAGTTCCATAAAAGAAAGTTTTCATTAATATATGTAGGTCCGGAAATAAATTGTTTCCAAGATACAGGGTATTAAACTTAAAAAAAAATGGGTTTATTAATATCTTTATGTTTATATATTTATTTTTTATCCTAATCGGGTAAAATTTGACTGTAATATTAACAACAATAAGCGGATTATTTAGCCCTTGCTCTCAATTTACCTTTATTTAATAAAATTGTATTTTTATTAATATCTCAAATATTTTTATCTGATTTGTGTTATTAACAACAGAAAGGGGCTTAATAAACTCCAATTTAATTAAATTAACTAGTTTTAGTGTCGCCTTAAGAGGCACATAAACATGTATTTCTGACAAAAATAATGTACGCCACTAATATTTGCGCAATTATATATTTTTTGCATTAAGCAAATAAAAATATTACTTTTTGTTTCTACATATTTTTACGTAGCTTAGTAAGTTTTCCAGAAAGAAAATAAAATCTTTTAAATTTTATATTCCTACACCATGCAAGAAATATTAACAATATTACAATTGTAAAGTTAGGACGTTCAGTTTCCTTCAACGACACCGCCAAAAACAACTGTTCCAAAAGCTCAAATTCCCGAATTTAATATCAGCACTACCAAAGTTCGACTACGTGAATTCACCAAAAGTGTATTCCTATGGATTTTGAAACGCTGAATTCAAACTTGCACTTGTGTGGGAGGTGGAGGAAATTTGTTATAAACAATTAAATTATTTATAAGGCTTTAGCTACTAAACTAAAAAGGATGAAAACATTTTCTTTTTTATTAAAATTTGTTTCTTAAATAAAAATCTACAAAATAACGTTTTATAGACATTAATCTGATTGTAAGAACCGGATATAAGGCAAAATTAGTGCAAAGACATTGCAAAAGTTACGGCATTTAACCAAATTTTCACTTATAACTCGGCTTGATTTTAAATAAAGTAACTCTGTGATAGCTCAAATTAAAAGGAAAATTACTAGCTTCAAAACTAAGCTAAAATGTTATTTATAGCAGAGTTATTACAATTATAAACGGATAATTTTTTAATAAAAAAGGCATATAATTTGTTTATAAGGTGTTTTACCTACTAAAAGCTTACATTATGTATAATTTAAATATATTTTTGATATGATAAATCAGTTTTAAAGTGCGCGTGTCATTACGCGCCAAACGGCTAAAACCGTATATAACACAGCCCCACAAAAAATGAAAGTTTATACACAAGTTCAGACATATGTATTCCCATTTATTTTTCGACGCTGAATCCGAATTCGAGATCCCTGTAATATGGTTTCAGGGATAAGGCGGGGACGAGAGTGCATTCTGAACCCAAAGCCGGATTTGTGCTCGACAGGTCTGCGGCTAACTAAAATTTCCTGTTAGCGTAGCAATCACAGCATGTACATTTAAATTCTGGACCTAACACTACGCGCGAAAATTTTATTTTTAATTCTCAGTTTGGGACTGAGAGAATGCCCCATAGGGCCCAAAAAATAGTTTTTTAGACTAAGCTAACAACAGTAAGACGTTTTGTAATTTAAGTTCTGGAACTGATTCTGTGCCCAAAAAGTTTTTGCCAGCTGAAATTCCCAGTTTGGGGCCGGGAAAATAACTCTTAGGGGCTGGAAAATCGTGTTTCAGACGTAGCAATCACAACGATGACATTTTTGTACTTTTAAATTAATTACATAAAAATGACAATGTCACGATTGGGGTATCAAAACCGGGATTTTCCGGCTCCCAAGCTAATTTTGACATTTACATTATTTAAATTATAAGATGCGCATCATTTGTTTTTTATAATATGGGACGGCCATTACGCAGTCTAGTCTAAGGCTACTATGAAATAAACAAAAATTATCGTTTTTAGAGCTTAAGCAATCTGAAAACCTAGACTTGTAATCCATCAGTGAAAAGCTCTTGAAGAGCTCTTTTCAAAAATGTAAAAATCCAATATGGTGTCCGTATAAAAATCCAGAGTTTGGGTAAATATCTGAAAAAGTTAGATTTTTTTTACTTAAATTAAATTCTTCTTTAAAAAGTGTTCCAGTAATATAGTAATCTTAAAACCGTAAAATTGGTAGTTTGCGGGCTACAGGCAAAAGTTAAAAATGCACCATTTTGGTTTTCTTGATTATCTCAAAACCCATAAAAGATAAATAAAATCTGAAAGCAGACTTAATTTTGCAAATAAATTGTCTAAAACTTTCCTAATTTAACCAACACTGTAGCTCTAATGGTTTCCAAGTTTCTAATACATGTGGGCCCAATTTGGGACACAATGTATTTAAATGTGTGGTTAGCATTGCGAATATTAATGGCCATACTGTGACGGTTGCTAATGGGAAGAAAAGTTTTTCTAAGCTGAAGTTAATAAAAACTTATCTGCAATCCAAAGTATCTCAATCTAGGTTGACAAACTTAGCAACTTTGCCAACCGAAAATAAAATTGCTTAAAATATCGACTTAATACACGGCCTTATAAAAAGTTCGGCAAAAAAAGGGTTAGAAAAGTAAAATTTTAATAATATTTATAAATAAATGTATATTTCTGACCAAAAATTGTTATTTTATTACATCTTCTGCCTCTTTTGCATGGGTTTCGGGGTCATCCCACCCAGGTCCGACGACCGCCCCCTAGGTGGTGCACTGCAGCCTGAAGGCTTATTGTACCTTGACCCCTACTTCTTTCCATTCACACACTATTCATTCCATAACTTGGATGGTTGCTGCTCGGTCCGTTCGTTCACCCCCAAGGAGAACACCGCGTGCCGTTGCCCAACACTGACAACGGCCCGGTCACCCATCCAGGTTATGGGCGCGCACTTCACTGCTTAACTCCGGTGATCGACGCTGCCAATCCAATTAATTTTCCAATTATAAAATATCTTTATTAATTCTTTCTTTGGTGTTTACATGTCACATTATTTACAATACATTAATATACAGAAGCATTTCTTTGGAAGATGGATGGCCATATACCTTGAAATAAAAGCCAGGTTCTCGGGACAACCCTCCACCTGGGAGCTGGTGTTAGCCCTGGGAAAGTAATGTGACGCGGAATGCTAATAATGACAACCTTTTCCGATAGACTTAAAGGTTTTCCCAAGTATAAAACGTTAAGTTATTTCTGTGTATGTTAAAAATAAGCTATATTTTATTCATATTTTAGGATAAAATTTATACATAAAACCTGATTAACTCTAAATTGTTGTTTTAATGGACCTAAATCCCAATAGATTGTTCAATGGAAGGCTTAGCATTGATGATATTATTATGATTTAGTTTAAAGTTATGATAAATTTTAGGTTTAATTATTTTTGTTAATAAATTATGATGACTTTATTATAAAAATATATTGTTTTAAGGGGGTTCATAGTATAATGGGGTTCTGTGGACAGGAGTTTGTGAATGACATTGTGTTGAGATCTGACATTTGCGATATTTTGGGTTATTTCAGAGTTATGAATTTTATGTCTAAATAATTTATCAGTTTGTTCGATTATTACTTTTTTAATTTTTTGAGAATTGGCTATCTCATGTAGATCGTTTATTCTAGTTTACCTATTAGACGGCGTAGCAGCCCTTAATATTTTGTTTTGCATACGCTGCAACCTGTAAAGTTGGGTGTCAGAGACGCCCGACCAGACAGGTGCAGCGTATGTAATTACCGGTCTTATAATGGAGTTGAAGATGAACATTTTGTTTTCTTGTGATAAAGAAGAACGTGGTGAAATTAGAGAATATAGCGACTGTTGGGCTAAAAATGCTTTGTTGAGCGCGTGATTTATATGCACTACGAATCTGAGTCTTGTGTCAATATTGACGCCAAGGTATTGGCGGGATAGACGGTAATATTATTAATTCGAATTGGAAAAAAATTAGGTCATTTGTAAATTTCTTGCCCTTAATACTAAACATTCGGTTTTTTGCTCATTGATTTTTATCTTCCAATTCTCATAATAAGGGATAAAGGTATTTGGATGATATTGGATGTAGGATCTGGCAGCCGATGCTGAAAATGAACTTGCGTAGATGAGTGCATCGTCAGCATAGAGGGCCAGATTCGTAGAAGGAAATTTGGGAATATCGGTAAGGTATAGGTTAAATAACCTATGGCTAAGCACGCTGCCTTCCGCTTTGGGAAATAAATGAATATACTCATTTATTTCCCAAAGCGGAAGGCAGCGGGGTAATTAGGTATAATGGAAAATTATGGAACTCAAAAACTTGTAGATTAGGCCATTATGACAGACTGCATCAAACGCCTGTTTGATATCTAGGGAGATCGATGCTGCCGATACAACCGGAGCAGCCACAAGCGCGCCTGTCTGTATGTTACCCTTGACCAGTTTTAAATCTAAAGTCGGGTGTAAAAATTAAAATTTAATTTTAGTATGCGTATTAGAATTAGCCACAAGATTCAATATACAATACATTAAAATCGAAATGTTTACAAAACAAATTTATTTTAAGCCTAGTTTAAGTTTTAAGAAACGATCTTGAAATTTTTTAAATTCCAATACTGAAATAAGGAAACAATGAACTCCTTTTTATCTTCATTATTTTATTTTTTTAACGTAGCTAAACGAAAACAGCTATCATTTAATTCAGGTTAATACCTACTAATACTAATGCTAATCAGTAACTAGGCGTAGGCCATCGCCTACGGCATCGCAGTTAGGAAGCCTTAGAGTTAACGGGATTAAATATAAGGCTAACTAAAACATATAAAGTGGGGCCCAAACGGTAACATATTGTCATCTTATAATGTGGTGCAAGATAAACAGTTATAAGTGTGATAGAAATGATGTCCACCTTTCTCCGTTTTTAAAAGTGAGGACTTTTTTTTTTTTGTCAACTTTATTTTCTATTCTATTTTATCTTCATCGACCAAAGGGGTCTCGCAGATTAGGGTTGGCACCTTTTTATTTTCAATGACCGGAAGCTTCTAAAAAAAGGAAATTGTGGAAAAGGGAAATTATAAAACTAAAACTGTTGTGTTGAATTAGACATGTTTTACCTTGGGAAGTTTAATATTTCGGGGAGGGGAAGGGGGTGCACTGTAAAACTACATTTTTTACAAAGAAACGCGTCTTACCTACACATATCGCATCAGTGGCGTACCGTGGTAAATATACGTGGGCAAAGTTGCAAACTTACCCAAAAAATAACTTAATAGGCAAAAAGCTTTACTTAAACAGTTACTTTATGTTTTTTTCAAAAGTGATTTTTGTTCTTCAATTTTTTAAGATTTCCCTTGCTGCTAACAAGACACTTGAAAGTTTCATTTATTACGTAGTTCCGCTTTTAATATTTCTATCCTCGATCGGTTCTTTTCGTCCAAAGATTTGATGTTAACTTGAAAATCCTTTCAGCATATAAACCTAAATAGAAACATTTTTGCCGTGGTCACCTTGTCGCCCAAAGTTTAAAAATACAATTTGTTATTACCAGAATTTTTGGCTTTTTAACCGAGAGAAATTATTGTTTGTCCGGGAGCCGGGAGAATGGATGCCGAAACCGGGAGAGGTGGCAACCTTATCGCAGATACAACTTTGCCTACGCTACGCTGCTGATGCTAATACTAATACTAACATAAAATTTTGATTAATAAACTCGGCCTAATTCTGTCGTGCTGAAAAATAAAAGCAAAAACTTAAAAAAAAAGCAAAAAACTGCTTTCGTTAAATTGAAGTGGTTTGTTTGTATGTTTTATCAAATTGTGTTTTACGTAATTAATCTATGTTGTCAAGTGTTAACAAAACATCATTTTAAATATTGTAACATTATAACTCTCAAATAATCTATACTGTGGGCACTTTAAATTGAGAATAATACCTGAACAAAAAATGCATTACATTGGTTTAAGAAGTCAGTATTTCTAGTTATCACAATACAAATGTATTTTATTGATTTGAAAAGTCAGTAAAAATAGTTTTACTAGGTATTTTTCTTAATTTGAGGTGCCTAATTATATAACTTAATAAGATGGCATCAGTCTCTAGACTAGTGCCATCGTTCGGCTGAATCCGAATTAACCGATCGAATAGAACTTAGGAACGTGTCCTAATTGATCGATTTCAAAGGTTTGTTTGAAAGCGACTAATTAGAACACGTTCGTAAGTTTTATCCAATCGGTTGAAGCGGATTCAGTATAACGATGTACAGGGTGTTTAATTTTCGATCGTTTTACAGGGTATCTCGAAAACCGTAAGAAATATCAAAAATCTAATATAGGACTCTCGATATCGTTTTTTGAGAAAACAACTGTAGTGAAAACAGTTCATGGCTATTGCGATATACTTCGGAACTAAAGGGTGATTTTCAGATTTTGCCTATTTTAACAACTTTATTTAAGTCGTTTGCTATTAAAGCTAGAATAAAACTTATATAAGTATTAGGGTAGTTTTTTCCGTGGCATATTGTGATGTAATTAGTTGTTTTTTTATGTTAAGTCGTTTTTAAGAAAATTACTCAACTTTTGTTTTTTCTTATGAAACACCCTGTATATTCTTATTTGTATTTATTAAGCTCGCTTTAAGTTTTTCAAAAATATATACTAGCAGGTGTGTTTATTTTAAATTTTACCAAAAATTAGCATATTCCATAATTTGGGCTTTTATTTTATAGAAGGCCATGAAAATACCAATATATATATTTTTTAATGCCTTTTTAATTTAGATGCCCTGACTTGATTTCTTATTAAAAATCAACTCTTTTATTTTTAAGTTATTTTAGTTAACTTACTTTAGCTTAAAAATTATGACTTTATTGCAGATAAGCACTATTGCAAAAAGCAATGTTATATTTACTAAATGGAAATGAAATAAATATGTATTACAACAAATTTAAAATAACAAAAACAAAAATTACAATAAATGTTCCAATTAATTATGTTCTATAATTGGTAGGTATTTATTTTATTTTAGTTTATTAAATATTACATTTTTTTCTGTAATATTACTTTTCTATAATAAACTTATAATTTTTATACTTTTCTATTACTTTTTTTTAAAGTTATGATTACTTAATTAATTAAAATAATTACTTATTTAATTTATTTTATTGTGTAGGAACAAAATAGTTTTTCATATTATATAAAAGATTTAATTTTCTTAAAATGTTTAATAAACTTTTTAATTTTATTCTGCAGAGAAGCCAAATAATATTTTGTTTAAATGTTATCTTTCATAAAACAAATAAAGCATAAAATTATCTATTACTGTTATGCTATTTATTATTAGTATAATGCAAATAATCAAACTATTAAAAAAACTGCATATTTATTTTTAAAAGCGTAACTAAGTTAATAAGACTTAGTTATAAATAGAAAGGATGATTTGGTTTTGTTATTTTCTGTTACTTTCTTATGGCCTTCTATAAAAAAACAATTTATGAAAAATGCTTATTTTTAGTAAAATTTGAAACAAAAAATAAATAATAGCAAAGACAATTATGAAACTATAATTGTCCTTGATAATAGTATATATTTTTGGAAAGCTTAAAGAGACCTTAATAAATATAAATAACAATATACAAGGTGTTTCATAAGAAAAAACATAGCTTGGGAATTGTTTTCTAAAACTGCCCAAAGTAGAAAAAAACTAACTACACCACAATATTCTACAAAAAAACTACACATTTAACCTATTTAAAGTTTTTTCATAACTTTAATAGCAAACGAGTTAAAGAAAGCTGTAAAAATGGGCAAAATCTAAAAATCAACCTGTAGCTTCATAATTAATCGCAATGGCCATGAACTGTTTTCACTACAGTTATTTTTTTCAAAAAAAAAAGAGATCAAGAGTCGTATAATAGAATTTTAATATTTTTTAAAATTTTCGAGATACTCCGTAAAACCATCGAAAATGCAACCCCTCTACGGGTACTCGGTGAGAAAAAATAGTAGGATGAAACCCATTGAAAAAGGTAGAGAATATACCACAAATTAAAGGAAAAATAAATTACGGGTGATTTAAGGTCAGGAAAAAGAAGAGAGGGGTTTAAGTATAAAATATGTTTTCTTTTAGATTTCCGGCTAAAAGACAATAATTTTCTTTACATAACCTTAAAATTTATGTAAAAAATTTAAATAACCAAGTTTTTGGTTTTTATTTTTATCTAAGTTATTACCACAAAGTTTGGTGAAAACGTCAAAACTTTTACGTTTCCCAAATACCCTTAATTTTTTTTTTTTGTAATATTTATTGTTTCCCATTATTTTGACTTAAAATCGAAAAGTTTCCTTATTTTCAATTAAAAATTTACGTGTTAAAATATTGGTATTGAAAAAAACTTGTTTAAAAAAATATACATCACAATTGTAAATGTTTTCAGAAAATGTAAAGAAAATCATATCCGATTTTTTTTAGATTATTATTAGACCAGGGTTAATAAATTTTGGACACCAAAAAATATATAGCAGGATAATACCCATTAAAAAATGTAGAGAACATAAAAAATTGAAAGGAAAAAAGTTAGGGGCGATCTGAGGTCGTCGTCATTTTATACTTTTAACCCTTCCCCCCTTTTGCCATCTTGACGTCAGATCGCCCGTAATTTATTTTTCCTTTAATCTTTGTTATATATTCTACCTTTTACAATCGGTTTTATTTAACTTTAATTTTTTGTTTCATAAATTATACCGACCCTGGTCTACTCATCAGATGATTAATTTTAACATTAGAATATCACGCTAAAAAGGTAGATTCCTAAATTTTTAAAACTTAGAAATTAGATATGAAATGTTTTTTATTTGTCTAATCATCTCCTAAAAGTCTTTTCAGTAAGAATACTTAACTTTCTTTTGCAAAATCCGATAATTTTATTGTCTATAATAAAAATTCTTGGAAAACTAAGAATCAGATAAAGAAGCTACAAATTTGGCGATAAGCTATTTGTTTACGAGTCTTATTCACATATACATATTTAGTTGGTATATGAAAAGTCCTCCCCTTTATTTTTTGAATTGGACAAGATATCAAGATCGGGTAAACTTATTTTGGTAAAAGGATATCACTTAAAATACTTTTTGGAGTAAAAATTATTTCGATCATGTAGTCTAGTGCCAAGGAAGCATTAGCAATAGCAACTTGGGTTTTTCAGATAAAAATGGAGATTATATAACACCTTGTTTTAAAGGCCCTTTCTTTATGTCTTTACTTAATGCCACTTTGTTTTTAAAAATCGGCGCAGCCAGAGACTTTAGACCCGTATGAAAATTGGCTTAAATACTTTTAAGTCTGGAATAGCTATGCCGATTTTCAAAAATAAAATGGCGTCGAGTAGAATCAAGGGGTCTTTAAAACGTAGTATATGACCCCTCTTTCAATTAAAAAATTTCTAGTGTCTTCTTGGCACTACGCCATGTGACAGAAATAATTTTTATGCCAAAAAGTACATAGTTTAAGTGACACCCTTAAATCCAAATTTTATCCCATATCGATATCTTGCTCCATACAAAAGATAAAGGGGAAGAGAAACTGATTTTCCTATAAAAAATAGGAAATATAAACATTAAAAAATGAATTAACTAAAAATTTAAAAATAATTATATTAGAAAAATCAAAAGCAAGAAGTCGGGTAATAACATAAGCGCTAAAGTACTAAATGTTAACAGTTAAACAAACACATGCTTTTTATACTTCACCATTACTCGATTTCATGCTTTTGATATTTTTTTCTTATCATTATTTTTAAATTTTTAGTTATTTTGAAGTCGGTTTATAAACATTAATTAAATTACTTTCAGTATGTTATAAATTGAAAATAATTTTTATAATAACGTTTATACCAATTTAGATAATATTGGAAATTAGACGGAAGTTCCTTTTACATTAAAGGCCATTTTTTGACGTGTGAAATATATATTTTTTGAATACCCGTTTAATTTCTAACAAATTTATTATCTTGACATTTTTTATTTAATCTCTGATTTTCACGTAAATATAACCAGTTCTCGGCATGATTCTAATAATGCTTTTTATAGTTTATTTTGTTTTCTGGGAATAGGTATACTTAAAATTTTAAAAAAGCCATTTTTTCTGATAAATATAATAATTTTGATAATATAATAATGCATATATGATAAAAAACAATAATTATTTATTATTATAAATACAATTTTGAAAATATATCCCAATCAAAAAACTTTGAATTGGTATAAAATTTATTATAAAAACGATATACCTGGGTCCTTGGAAAGTTGTTCACCCCTATAACCGAGTACAATGACATTTTATTTGCTACTTTTTGACATCTCGCATATAAATATTTTTAATTTTAAATCTAGGGTGACATGAATACGGTAACATGGCAAATTTTAGATCATGTAGTCTTTTGATTTTTTTTATAAAGCACATTCTAATTGGATCTTATTGTTATCTAACATTTCCAATATCATTATATACATATAATAAAACTAAGTTGATTAAATGTGCGTGCCAATGAAACTTAAAAAAGAGTCCCGATACGATAAAGGGACTTATATAGTGTGATAGCCCTTTATCCCCCTCGAACAAGAAAGTTTTCGTTTTAACCTAAAGGGCGTATTTTTAAAGATATAGGGGCTTTTCCAACCCTTCAACTTAGAAATTAAGTGAAGTGGCGCCATCTGTTGCCGAGTATTTGAACTTCATTTAGAAAAGTGTAGTGGCGCCATCGGTTGTCGAGTATTTGAACTTCATAAGGTGTGAAAAAGAAAATATTCTCAGACTTTCCCGAATATCCCAAACAGCCTAGCTCTCTGAATATATAAGAGCCCGGTGTCGCCCACCAGAGTTAGTTCCAACGACAAATGGACCAAGTTTGTTTACGTTTGAGCTGTTGTCATCAATACATTACAGAAAAAGCGCTAAAATGCTGTTTGCCAAATTTAATTTTGCCACTCTAAACTTACTAACTGCAAGTAATTATTGGATAAGCTTATATTAAAGGATTTCGTCATATAACTTTTTAAATAAACAATAAATATATTCCTATTATTTTTGGATATAATAATAAACTAAATATGTTCAAAAATTATTAGTTATTATCTTTTTTTTAAGCTAAATTCTTAAAATGTGTGGTTATTTGCCGAGCTCGGCAACGCCGCCCAGGAGATTTTACTCTATCGTAAACTAAACATAAATGAACTCTTCGTGAGGCTTGCGAGTGACGCCCTCTTTGTCGTTTCTGTTAGTTTCTGTCATTTGACAATATGACCAGTGGCGTAGCTAGAGGTATCGGGGCCCATAATATCTCAATAAATTAATGTTTCTTTGGTAAAAAAATTTGAGAGCAAAAAAAAGGTCCTTACCTATTTGTTTTAAATTGCTTCCTGCGTTTTCACTACACAAATAGTTTTCATCAAGGCTTTTCTAGTAGGGGTGTGCGAATATCGATCGAATCGAATCGAATATTAATATTCGATTCGAAATTCGAATCGAATAATTCGAATTTTCGAATTATTCGAAATTCGACGAATAATTCGAAAAATTTCGAATAATTTAAAATTTTTTAAATAATTCACAAATAATGTGATCTAGTCACTAATTATCAAAATATGAATGTATTCTTTATTTTATCCAATTGAGATTCCATAACATTCAAACAGAGCCCTTTGCAATATATTATATAGTTTGTGTGGTCAGGGGCCCCCTTTTTGAATTTTTTCTTAGTCAAATAAATTGACAACGAAAAAAAACTTATACCTTCTTTTTTATACATACACCCTTTTTGGGGGCCTCTTCTAACTGGGGGCCCGGGGCGAACCATCCCACCTCGCTACGCTAGTGAATATGGTAAGCTAAAAGTGATCAAATAAGGCGCTTTTTGGTGTTTTTTAATAATTAAAAACTCAATATGGGTACTTATTTACGCACCTCACTTTTCACAGGTAAATTAGGACGTTTTATTCAGGAGCGTCACTTGATGTGTTTTTAATGTCTTTAACAGCTTACAATCATCGAATATTTAAACTTGTTAAGGTATACAACAAAGTATAAGTAAATATCTAAATTGTAAAATAATATAAAGAAAAATAATTATTATAACACAAAAGCCAAGTATTAAAAAATATATATGATTCAAACAAATGTCCTTTATCAATATAGCTTCAAAATAACATAAATCAGGTTTCCTTATATGTCTGGATTTTGTGGTATAATTTGTATGTAATTTTGTATAATTATTAAAATTTAAATATTTATATTTAAAGAATCGGTATTAAATTTTTACTATCCATAATAAAAAATCATTACTTATAAAATTAAAGGCTGGTCATGCTACGCCTCTGGTGCATAATATCGACTAAGGTCAAAAAGTAAGTCCGCCATTTTCATACAGCGCTCTCTTCACCCCCTTTGACTATTAGGATTGTTGGTTTAATGTTTATCATAAAATTATGAATGAATCGCTTGGTCCATTTGTCGTTGGTGAGTTCGATTGTTGATGTTTGATTTTAAGGGCTAATTTTCGGAAATACTGAACCGATGAGGAAAATTCTTTCACAATTAGAAAGTTGGCAGCTACTTTTTTAATATGCCTCACATGACCAAGCTCGCGAACCTGCTTTTCGATTTTACTAACAGTCCTTTAGGATATAGGCGAAAAAAATTATGAAATAATCAAGCAACTTCCTCTGTCCGTGATTTACAATGTAACGTCCCTGAATTTAAAAACTATACGGTTGCACTGAAGGAAAATAATTCCTGGATAGTAATTTCGTTGTCACCCGGTATATGCAAGTGTCCTCTTTAAAATAGGTAATTGTTTTCTAATTGTACCTGTTTATATACACTTAGGTGACATAACAAAAAATCTTAAGTATTTATAAACTCTCAATGCAATATTTAATAAACGATATCCATTAAAGACTTCTAGTATTTTTTGAATCTTGCAATCACATAAACCAAAATGAAGTCCGCTATCTTGCTAATAACTTTGGCTACCTATGGTATGTATTAAATACCCAATTTTTAATAATTTGTTAAATATACCTTAACCGATTCTTATAAAATTTGAAAGTGTTATTTGTAGTAATAAGGGGCTAATTTAACTCTAACTTGATTAAATTTATTGAGTCCAGTGGCGTCTCGAACAGAACCTATCCACTGTATTTTATTTAAAGTAGTCAACTAAAAATAATAGTAAGTTATGAAAAAGTGCATAAAGTTTTTTTACGAATGGGAACTTTGACAGCACGAGCCGTTAGGCGAGTGCGGCAACCCCATGAGTAAAAGACACTTTATGCATGTGTTACATACTATATTTTTTTCCACGACCGTATAAAAATTTTCCAAAATACCATTATTTATCTAAACTTGTTAACTATGATTTTTACAGCACAGCCATTATATTGCAACAAAAATCGTAGCCACCTTATTTTTTAAGAGACAATTATCCTCTTCATAACTATGCATTTATTATTTAATTTTAGAAGATTGTATGTACTTACTTTTTGTAGAAATAATACTAAAACAGTATAAATTCCTTTTCAATTTCTTAGTCATCCAAATTCATTATTACTATTAGTTTTCAATAATTTCAATTAAATTTATTTGCAAACTGTCAAATTTTAAACTAGTGACACATGAACTAAAAGAAATAAAGACAAAATCAAAGATAACTTGAAAAAAACATTTTTTTAACGGTCGTGGAAAAAATCACTTTATTTAGTTGCTAATTTTGTATAATTGGGTATTTTTATGTCATTACGTACTAGTACGTAAATATCATACACATTAATTAATTTTAAAAAATTTCTTTGTATTGTGTGATTTAGAGATCCGCAATTTAGCGGATTTTATTTTTTTGTCTAGAAAATAAAAAAAATCTGAAAAATATTTGGGGCTAAAAAGCTGTCTTTTTGTCTGCCTAGTCACGAATTTGTTTAAGAGAGTTCAGGAAAGTAAAAACAAATAAGAGCATAAAAATTTATTTGAAAAAATAAAAATAAAGTTTTGTGAGTACCTAAGTAAAACATACAGTGTGTCCACGGATGGACTTAACTATACTTGTAATTTTTTTATTGTTAATATTTCAAAAAAAGTAATACTTCATAAAAATTTTTGCTTTGTTTGAAATGCTAAAAGCTATAATAAAAATTGCACCATGATATACAGGGTGATTTAAAATTGCAAAATTAAAATTTAAAAAATAAAATGCAAATGGGAAAAATTAATTTTTGAAAATAATAATAAAACCATAAAAACATTAAAATAATGTGTACACATTTTTTTCTTATTGCTTATTATTACTTGGGAAAATTAAGTGTAAACTAAAATAAATGGGTTTTTTTCTTCATAAATAAGTCATTTAACTTTTAAATGCATGGATTCTTAGGTCAAGTTAAAATGAATATAAGAAGTAACCCAAAAGGTAACGATTTATTTAACAAAAAGTTAAAATTTGTATTACTGTTTCATGCTAGTTTATTAATAGGTTAAAAAATATTTATAACCAATTTTTTTTTCTTTGCTAAAATAACATTTTCGTAATTTTGAGTCTCCCCGTATATTATAAGGTGATTTTTTTCAATGCTTTAATTTTAACAAATCTTTTCTTTTACTAAATTTAAAAAATATATTTTTAAATTTTTTAAAACTTTAACCCTTATTTTCAGTAGAAACTATAACCAATAGGAAAAAAAGTATCATACACTTTTGATTACTTTTTTATGCTTTTTAATTAGGTTGTTTCATAAATATGATTTGTGTATTTTTTTTTAAGTAAAATTTTTGCAATTTTAAACCACCCTGTATATCTTACGGCAATTTTTATTATAGCTTTTATCATTTCAAAAGAAACAAAAATATTTATGAAGAATACATTTACATACACATATTTCTCGAAATATTAAAAATAAAAAAATACAGTTATAGTTTAGTCCATCGGTGGACACAGTGCATCTATCTGTAATGGCGAATTATCGTTTTAAAACGTTGCATAAATGTAAAGTAAAATATGTCATTGGATGTAGAATTAAAATACGAGTTTAATAATTTTAAAACAAAATATTCCACCTATTTAAAAAACATAAGTTGCCGGTGACTCAAAGACAAAATGTCGGATCTAAAATTTATACATCGTGTCTTCGGAAGTTCTTACAAATGAGAAACTTATTAATTATTAACTTTGCCAAAAAAGTGTCCCTTTATAAAAAGTCCTGCTTGATGAGAAAATACATTTTCACAAAAATATTTGTAAGTTGGATGTACAGGGTGGATTAAGAACGACATGCTATTTATTTATTTAATAATTAAATTAAAAGTTATTTCATTTCATAAAGAAAAGTTTCTATAAACATATCTCCGAAATTGCTTCGTTTCTGAGACACAGGGCGGTAATTATTTTTTAAAAGTCTCTTTTTTCAAATATCTTAAATACGAAGCCAGATACAAAGAAATGTACTTTACTAAAAGTTTAATTTTTAGTTGCTTTATATAAAAGAAATACAAAACTACATAAAAAGCCAGTAGCGTACAGTGGGCACAACAGCCAATACTTTTGAGAGAAAAATGTACGTCACTGGCTTTTTATGTAGTTTTTATATTTTTTTTCCTATAAAGCAACTAAAAATACAACTTTTGGTGTAGTAGATTTTTTGTATCTGGCTTCGTATTTAAGATATTAAAAAATACAGACTTTAAAAAAATTATTAACGCCCTGTATCTCAGAAACGAAGCAACTCCCGACATATGTTTATAAGAAATTTTCTTTATAAAATGATATAAAATCAACCTTTACATCTAACATACAATTATTTTTAAGAAAATGTATTTTTTCATCAAGCAAAACTTCTTATGAAGAGGCACATTTTTTCGTAAAGTTAATAAATAAAAAGTTTCCCATTTGGTAAGAACTTCCGAAGACACGCTGTATTTTATCATTTTATAAAACAGAAACAGTGGCAGTGAAAATGTGTCATTTGTTTTAAAATATTTCTGTTAATAAACTGGGAAGAAATAAAAGCTGTTTCGGCAAATTTAATTCCGGAACGTCCATAAGCATTTAAATTTTTGAAACTGAAAATAGTTAGTCATGAAATTGCGCAACTTTGCCCCAATTTAACCAACCCTGTATCTCTTACCGTTACCGAGATCCTAATGATGTCCTTCGGATTTGTAACAGCCTGTATGTTTGGTTTGTTTTTTCATTCGTTTACGAATAGTCTGAGAGTTTCACCTACGAACGAAATTTCTCTACAGCATTTTATTTTTGAGTATACCTACTTTTTAAAGTTAAAAATGTTATATTGTATCACTAGACCAATTTGAGATAATAGAACCTATGTATTACTTCCGGTTTGACCGGAAGTAATAAAGAAACTTTCATATTTTAAACGGAATACCATGTAATTTTTTAAAATTTGAGTTCTTCAAGTCATCCGTGATATAAACCCTCTTGATATCTAAAATCTATCTTTTTTGATATAAAAAAAGGCATTTGAAAATGTCCAAACGACCGCACAATAAATAGTTTGTGCAAAATGAAGGTCAAAAAATGAAAAATACCTAAATTACCTGTATTAAGAGACTCTACCTTTTAAGGCCAAAATAAAACGTAAAAAACTTTTGACATTGAAATAAACGTAAATGTGTTAAATTATGACTCTTTGTGGGCCAAGAAATATATTTCGTAATAATTGCCTTAATTAAAATTTATTTAATTATGAGCAAAATTAAAAATCGTTTGGAACAAGTCTAGGTACTTAAAGTTGTCGCCAGTAGAGAAGATGCCACGGCGTCACCACTTCTGTCGCACTTTCAATTATTCTCCTTTTGTTGGTCGCACACGATTTAAATGACGCGTTTAGACAGCGATAGTTGATTGCCGTCTTTATTTGTGTGACGCTTGTGGCATCTTTATAACTGGTTTTTAGTCTACGTTTAAACTTTGTTATCTTATGTTTTTTGCTTATTTGACGATATAAAAGTCTAATTTCCTTTTAAACTTTTGAACTTGTTGCTAATTACGATACGTAGCGCCTAAAAAGAGGTCGATCCAATATCCAATAAACCCCTGCCTCAAAGGTCAAGTGATATTCATTTGGGTTGTTTTGCATCGATATATTAATTGTTATTTAACAAAATTAAAATAAATGAGAATGGGTTTAAATAAATAGAAAAGTGATTTTCAGAAGGGAAGGCATGTCTTGTCTTTATCAATTTTCATACCTTCATATTAATTGTGCCATCCCTGTATCATTTTGAAACGATTTAAAGATATTTTTAAGATGTGTTTTTTTTTTTAGTTTATGGACAGAGCTCTCCCGAAATTATCCCAATTCCTGGAGGTTTGTCTGGGGATGGAATAACTACCCGTTACTGGGATTGTTGTAAACCATCTTGCGGATGGAGTTATGGAACCAACCTGACAAAAGCTATTACGACATGTGATATCGATGGAGTTACTCCAGTTGCAGACACTGTTCAATCGGGGTAAGTAACCTCTTTGAATGAATCGATGGATCCAATTTGGTTGGGTTGAATTTCCTAAAAAAATAACTTATAGGAGGAGCTCCAAATCAAAAGGCAGTTTTTGATAAAACACAATTTTCGGAATACCTCACAATTTTTACTGCGCGTTCCTGTTTATAAATTAAAGAAAAAATATATTTCAATTAAAATACTCTTGAAATATAAATAATAAAACGCGAAATAAAAATTGTGAGATACTTTAAAAATTTATGCCTTTCAGAACTTCTAGACCATTGACGCAAAATTGGGGAGTCATATTTATATCATATTTTAATTACCTATCTGCCCTGTCATATCTAATAAATACATTGTTAATAGCTATTGTAAATATTATAGTTCTTTAATTTATTCTGGACATTCTATAGCGTTAAATGAAATCCCTTATTAAATCAGGGTCCTTAATTTCAATTAGAAAGTATAAATTTTTGTTTCTGTTCTGATTGGTCAATTTCTAACGAAACATTCGAAAATCGTTACAAATTTACCAATCAGAACACGTTTCGCAATTCGCAAATCGCATTTCGCAAGCTTATGAACTAGGCTTAAGCAGCCGACTTAAAATTGGCTAACATTTGATGTAAAAGGAAAGCAACTCTAGTGCTACTCTTTGATTTGAGAATTTACCTACTGAGAGGTCAGTGGCTAGGATTGTTTTATTTTTCTATAAAAGTAATTGCACATAAATATTATATAAATAAATAATAGTTTAAAAAACTAAAAAACACGCTTTTATATGCAACCGAACTAAAAATTAGAAAATAATTTTTCATTACAAAGAGTTTGTCAGTTACTTCAGAGTAAAAAGCGTG
The DNA here is from genome assembly GCA_014170235.1 of Listronotus bonariensis. Classification (NCBI taxonomy): domain Eukaryota; kingdom Metazoa; phylum Arthropoda; class Insecta; order Coleoptera; family Curculionidae; genus Listronotus; species Listronotus bonariensis. Next base: position 34,095 of record JACEGR010006146.1, read on the forward strand.
GGGTGCTTAATATATTAAATGTTATAATTATTCTATTTGCAAATATCTATGAGGGAAAAGTTATGAAAAAATAGTAAAATGCACCCCACGCTTTTTACTCTGAAGTAACTGACAAACTCTTTGTAATGAAAAATTATTTTCTAATTTTTAGTTCGGATGCATATAAAAGCGTGTTTTTTAGTTTTTTAAACTATTATTTATTTTTCATTTTTTAGTTCGATATATCAATTAGTTTTTAAAATAAATGCTCCAGTTTATTCACTAAAAAATTTCTTCGCCATGCATTCTTGATTTAAAGCTAAAGTGGCCACATAATTTTCACCTTTTAGAACTCCTTATTTCTATATATTTTACACCTTTTATTAAAATTGAAAAAGTCAATTAAAAATAAGACAAATATTTTTTAAAATATTACCTTAAGTGATATTTTAATGTAGTTTGCTAATCTCCATTTCCAGTCTTTGTCCTAATCTAACATTCGGTACAAGTACCTAACACTCAATAAAGGCCTTCTTTTAGAAAGTATAAATGGAAGATGGTATAAAAGTTATATGCAATAACTTGTTAGTTACTTTTCCAAAGCAATAAATAATTTTTCATAGTTTTTTTCATAGTTTTTCTTTTCAATCTATATTTTGACAACTGACATATTCATTTTACTCCAAATGAGCTTCAGGCTAACGCTTTCACGCACTTTTGCGCTTTTGCGCCGACGGAGCTGCAGGAGATCGCTTGACGAACCTTTTTGGTTATAGGTTATGTGATTTAGGAACTATTTTGCTTACGAATCATTATTCTGGCTGCGGAGGACCATGTTAATTATTTATTTGCTTCTTGTATTTCAATTAAAGTGTATACTTTGTTTTTAATAGCTTAGTTAACTGATTTTTTCAACTTTAATTTCACATTAAAGGAATTTTAGGTTGTTGTGACTGTGAATTTTGTCAGATGTCAGTTGGTAATACAGATTTTTGTTTTATGACCGCCTGTTTTAAAAAACAAGTGAAGGTTATTCGTTCGTTAAAAAAACAGATGAAGGTTATACGCTCCCGGAACGAATACGTTCAGCGAACGAATGAGTTCAATTTAGCAGAATTGAGCCCCTGGTCCCCAACCCGTCGGCAAATGTTGTCAAGTTCGATTATTCAATTGTCTAATCTGGCGCATCCGCCAGAACGTACGATTTTTCACTTTTCCGGTTTTCCTGGAAAATGCTGGAACTTAACGGGATAGTGTTTTTAAATTATTGCATTGTCATCGGTCCTTGATACGTGTGCAAAGTTTCAAAGAAATTGAATAGCTGGAAGTTGGTAAAAATTAGGCTCAAAGATTCCGTTACATAGATGGATAGATAGATGGATAGATAGTTACAACCCAAGTTAATAAAAGCGTGTTAAAAAAGTAAGTAGGTATCATTGGACTAAAATTTCACATGTTTTTGTAAGTTTTAAAATTGCAATTTAGCCTTTGTTCCAATTTTTTGAATTATCAATCTACATAATGTCCACGGGTGGACTCTACAAATGAACAGAAAATTTTAATCTTTAAAAAAGTCGTGTACTCCAAAGGCTTTTGCTTTTTAGAAAAACAAGATTCACGTTAAGAAATATGTTTTGTCTTATACAGGTTACTCAAAAGCTACAAAATAAGAAATTTGAGCAGAATTCCAATTAAAAAGGTTTTTAAAATCGAATCGACATCCAATATCTTAATTTTACATAAAATCAAAAAATGTTTGTATTAGTATTGTGACGTTGGTATTTACAAATACACATATATGGCCACTTTTACGTCACTGGGACAAATCTACTATATGGAACTATCTTCTTGGGACCATGAGACCGGTGGACTATCAAAACTAACTTTGCATTTTTTAAAACCAACTTAACTTATTTTACTAACTAAATTTAGTACGGGCATACCCCCACTCGGAGTAGCCCGTACGGGGCTTAACTAAAACTTTAACTTTATGCCTGACTTCACTAACTACTTCTTATCTCATAAAAATTCCCTCTTAGTTTCTTTCTCTCTTCTTTAAATATCAAATTTTCCAGTGTTTGTTTTGCATTGCTACGCTACCCAGTTTGTTTAATGTTTTTATTTTATTATTATAAAAGTAACCTAGAAAATTGTTTGATTTATACTTTTAAAACCTTGACACCTCACGTATATTTTTATGTAGCAAATTTCCCAATGTTAAGTAAACCAACTAAAATGTATACTTATATTAAAATTCCCAAAAATGTATATTTTTAAAATTCCCAAAATGTATACTTTTTCATACTAGGTGTTCACAGTATCACTTTTTTATTTATGTTTTAGTCTTTTTTAACTGATCTCAAAAAAGAAGGATATACAGGGTGTCCGGAAAGTCAACAAAGGGGCTGATAAAACAACTCATAAGCATCCAAAAAACATAAAATGACCTTAGTAAAAAATAGTTGGTTTTCGAGATATTGGCACTTGAAATTGCTAAAATTGTCTTCCATGATCAGATTTTTTAATGCCACACCTAAAAATTAATATTTTTATATTTTAATTCAATTTTGGTAAATACCCATTTCATTAATTAAACACCAACATTAAACCAAAAGTTCTCTCCGAAAAATCTTCAGTGTGTCCACGAATGGATTTAAAAAGTTATTCTTCATAAAAACTTAAGCTTTGTTTAAAATAGCAGAAGCGTTTATAAGAATCGCCATAGGATATACAGGGTGTTTCTAAAGTGTGAAAATTATATAAAAGTGCCAATATCTCGAAAACAATCGATTTTTTACTGCGGTCAAATTTATGTTTTTTGGATGCTTATGAGTTGTATGTTCGATACCTATATATTTTTTTATGTATGTACACCGATTCCTCCGTCAATTGTGGACCGATTTTAAAAATTATTTCTTTATTCAAAAGAGTGCACTTCCGCGGGGATCCCATAAGAAAATACAATCAGGATCGCGAAAGACAAAGATACTAGACTTATTTTTTTCCATTTACCTAATAGTTCTTATTTATAGTCCCTGGGCCCGTAATAAAATTGGGGTTTCTTTGACGAGTCTACCATAAATATTCATACCGCCATATATAGAAGCGGCGCTCTAACCCAGCCTGTCAATGTCAAATGTTTCGGGTGTCGGACTGAGCAAACGCGTCACTTTTTTGTCGGACAAGTTTACCCCAATGTTTTACATTCAATTGTTAAACATTGTGCCGAAAATCGTTAAGGTTACAGTTACGAAATCCGCCCAATTCGATACCCAAAACATGTACATAAGTCTTATGGTTTCGTGACTGTAATACACGATTTTTGGCACCACGTTTAAAAATTGCATGTAAAATATTTCTTTTGGCACGATGTTTAAAAATTGCATGTAAAATATCGTGGTAAACTTGTCCGACAAAAAAGTAACGCGTTTGTCCAGTCCGACACCCGAAACAGTTGACAGTGACATGGACAGGCTGGGAGAAAGCGCCGCTTCCATATATGGCGGTATGAATATTCGTGGTAGACTCGTCCAAAGAACCCCCTAAAAGGATTTAAAAGTGTTATTATTATAAAGACAATTTATATATTTGCCCAGAGACTATTTTTTCTTTTTTTTAATGTGTAATTGTGTGTACAACCTATACCTAATAGGGGTAGCATTGCCGGTTTGTGCGAAGAGTTTACATGAGAGAAAGAGGTACTAGTACTGTTTTTTAGTGGATGGACACTGATTAAATATCAATAATGAAAAACTAAAAAGAGTAAAATAGATTTAAAAAAAAGTAAACCGACTTTAAAAACATAAATAAAACTCACCAAAAAGTTAAAAATAATTAATAAAAAAATTGAACAATGAAATTGGGTATAACATGCAGTGTGTCCCAGGATAAGTGTTACAAGAGGATAAATGGACCAAACATTTTGGAATTTTTAAACGTTCTTTTCGGAAAACTGGTCGTATGGCCAAAACTAATAAATACAATATTTTACTTCAATCAGTAATATACAGAGCGAGTTATAACTAAAAATATGGAAAATGTCCAAGAGTACAGTACCATTCTTGACGTGATAACATCTTATAATTCGATGAAGCCGGCTGCACGCACAAAAAAAACATGACTTATGCGGCGTTCCATTAAAAGCTTAAAGTGCAAGCGAAAGCGCGGAAAAGACACAATTGGCCTTCGCGTTCAGCAGCGTTAGACATCTGTTTCTCTCCTACTTTGAGCGGTTCGCCTGCTATACAATAATACTGTTCCGAATCACCTCGTATGAAAAACACGTGTCTTCGTTTTTATACCTTTATTAACAATGGAACGTAACTATGGTTACAACAACGACAAAATCTTCACTTGTCAATGTCTCGAAGTTTACAGTACAAAAGTCGAATCTATGCTAATCCTTCGAAGGTTTTCTGTGGCCTTTTTATAGTAATATAAAAGTATGAAGAATGATCTAAAATTTTGGAGAAATATCGCGAAAATTCCATAGTACAGGATGGCATAAAAGCTCTCAATGGATATTTCGGGCGGTTTCGGAAACCTTCAAAAGTGATGAAATAACTTGGAAAAATAAAGGTAAATTATTTAAATAAATTAACAAACTAAATTAAATGATCCTAACTCTCCAAAATTCTCTAACGTAAACACATTTTTAAAAGTCTGTAACAATACATTTACATGTTTTCGTCAAGTAGAAAGTGCAGTGAAAAGTAAATGATGTAATTTTCTTTTGAAAAATGAAACCATTCTATCAGTATTTTCTTATGACGTTGTCACGTTCAACTATCGTTAGTAAACCGACTTTGCAGGCAACCCCCTTTTTTAACACGCTTTTATTAACTCGGGGTTGTAACTATCTATCCATCTATCTATCCATCTATGTAACGGAATCTTTGAGCCTAATTTTTACCAACTTCCAGCTATTCAATTTCTTTGAAACTTTGCACACGGATCAAGGACCGATGACAATGCAATAATTTAAAAATACTATCCCGTTAAGTTCCAGCATTTTCCAGGAAAACCGGAAAAGTGAAAAATCGTACGTTCTGGCGGATGCGCCAGATTAGACAATTGAATAATCGAACTTGACAACATTTGCCGACGGGTTGGGGACCAGGGGCTCAATTCTGCTAAATTGAACTTATTCGTTCGCTGAACGTATTCGTTCCGGGAGCGTATAACCTTCATCTGTTTTTTTTAACGAACGAATAACCTTCACTTGTTTTTAAAACAGGCGGTCATAAAACAGAAATCTGTATTACCAACTGACATCTGACAAAATTCCACAGTCATAACAACCTAAAATTCCTTTAATCTGAAATTAAAGTTGAAAAAATCAGTTAACTAAGCTATTAAAAACAAAGTATACACTTTAATTGAAATACAAGAAGCAAATAAATAATTAACATGGTCCTCCGCAGCCAGAATAATGATTCGTAAGCAAAATAGTTCCTAAATCACATAACCTATAACCAAAAAGGTTCGTCAAGCGATCTCCTGCAGCTCCGTCGGCGCAAAAGCGCAAAAGTGCGTGAAAGCGTTAGCCTGAAGCTCATTTGGAGTAAAATGAATATGTCAGTTTTCAAAATATAGATTGAAAAGAAAAACTATGAAAAATTACTTATTGCTTTGGAAAAGTAACTAACAAGTTATTGCATATAACTTTTATACCATCTTCCATTTATACTTTCTAAAAGAAGGCCTTTATTGAGTGTTAGGTACTTGTACCGAATGTTAGATTAGGACAAAGACTGGAAATGGAGATTAGCAAACTACATTAAAATATCACTTAAGGTAATATTTTAAAAATATTTGTCTTATTTTTAATTGACTTTTTTCAATTTTAATAAAAGGTGTAAAATATATAGAAATAAGGAGTTCTAAAAGGTGAAAATTATGTGGCCACTTTAGCTTTAAATCAAGAATGCATGGCGAAGAAATTTTTTAGTGAATAAACTGGAGCATTTATTTTAAAAAACTAATTGATATATCGAACTAAAAAATGAAAAATAAATAATAGTTTAAAAAACTAAAAAACACGCTTTTATATGCATCCGAACTAAAAATTAGAAAATAATTTTTCATTACAAAGAGTTTGTCAGTTACTTCAGAGTAAAAAGCGTGGGGTGCATTTTACTATTTTTTCATAACTTTTCCCTCATAGATATTTGCAAATAGAATAATTATAACATTTAATATATTAAGCACCCCACGCTTTTTACTCTGAAGTAACTGACAAACTCTTTGTAATGAAAAATTATTTTCTAATTTTTAGTTCGGTTGCATATAAAAGCGTGTTTTTTTAGTTTTTTAAACTATTATTTATTTAAATATAGGACAACACTTTATAAGTAAATGTTGTAGTGAAATAAATTTTATGTCAAAATTTAAAGTTAAAAAATTAATTTACATCTTATAATTAAAAACAAAAATGTCAATTTTTTATATTATGCATCAACAATTTTTAAAATAGTTACTTGACTTAAGGCATTGAATTTTAAGTAAATCTTTAAAATTATTATATTAAATTTTCTCTTAAATTTTGCTTTCTCTTGCCCATTATTTAGGTTGTAATGCATAATGTAAAAATTGATAATTACATTTTCTTTTACTCTCATACTTTAACTTCAAATTTTGACACAAAATTCAATTCTCTACAACATTTACTTATACAATTTTGTTCTATTTTTAAAAATAAAAGTAGTTATACTCTGTTTACTATAAATTGAGAAAAATACATGAACAAAAAATGTATTACACTGGTTTAAAAGTCAGTAACTCTAGTTACCACAACACAAAACTAATTTTATTGCTTTAAAACTACAGTAACCGGAGTTACTTACTAGGTATTCAATATCAATTTATAGTGGCCAAAATATAGTTCCTTGACATTTTTTGTTATAAATATGATATATATTCAAAGGTAAATTTTGGGGATGACTCCTTAGCTTACTTTTGGAAAAAAAAGTTCATATGCAGGTGGTAGAGGAGCTTTCCTCGCCTGAGGAGGTACCACCCCACCACCCTTTAAAGGACCCGTGAAGTCTTAACGGACGTTTCGGGTTCTGGGTGTGTGAGTCAGTTTTCCTTCTTCCTTCTTTCTCTTTTCTTTTTTTTTCCTTTTAACCCCCAACTATGTACAAATGATGGCGGCACACCCGAAAGTAAAATGTTCCGGAGGTAAAATACCCCTCCATTCGGATCTCCGGGCGAGGGGTGCATCCGGGAAGCCTTCATCGTGAAGTTTAATTTCTTTTGCAAACATATGTGGGCTTAATACCAATATAAACTCCGTTCACCATCACCTTCAGTCAACTAAGCCCCACATACTGTTTCTAACGGAAACACAAATAAGTTCTGGATCTTCAACCAGCCACCTTCTCTTTCCAGGCTACGAACTTATTTCGTCTTTTCGCCCACATGGTGGTGTATGTGCTTACGTCCGCAACGATCTGGCTTGTGCTCGAGTTTCCAATCTTGAATCGGGTAGGCCCGATATCCTTTGGCTTAAACTTTCCCTTAGGTCTTCAACTAAATTTATCTGTCTGTTTGTACCGGTCCCCATCTAATAATTCCTATGTCGAATTCTTTGACTTTCTTTCAACAAAGATCGATAGCATAATTTCTCAGTTTCCATCGGCTGAAATAATCGTGCTTGGCGACTTCAATGTCCATAATAAGGATTGGCTGGGCTCTTCAAAAACTGACCCCCAAGGCAGAGCAGCCGAAATCTTCGCAGTCAGTAACTCTCTTACCAACCTTATTATGGAACCCACCTACTTTCCTAGAGTCCCAAATCATAGTTCAAATCCACTTGATCTCTTTCTTACTACCAACCCCGAACTCTATCAAACATCTGTCACAGCTCCCCTAGGTCGCTCAGATCATGGCTTAGTTACTATATCTTACCCTGCACATCCCGAGGTAAATGAATACATGCCACCACGCACCGTATGGCACTACAACTCAGCCGACTGGGATGGCCTGAGGGACTTCTTCGCCACTTACCCCTGGAATTCCATCTGCTTTTCTTCTGGTGATCCTTCTCAAATTTGCAATCAACTGACGGAATCAATTCAATTGGGCATTGAAACCTATATTCCACACACCATCAAGAACCCCAAACAATCCAATAATAAACCCTGGTTTTCCAAATCTTGTGATAAAGCTAGAATTTTAAAAGTTCATGCTCACAAAAAGTTTTTACAGGATCCTAGTCCAGAAAACCGACAGGCCAGCATTGAAGCAAGAAACTACTATAATCAAACAATTTCTGAAGCCAAAGACTCCTTCGACAATCGTATTAAAAACAAAGTTCTTTCTTGCTCAAATGGCAGCAAATCTTTCTGGTCCTTTGCGAAAAACATAAGTAGGAATTTTTGTACCAGTTCTTTTCCGCCACTAGCTTTGGAAGATGAAATTGTTTCTACCGCTAAAGGAAAGGCAGAATTATTTGCTAAACAATTTGCTGCCAATTCAACCCTTGACCCTCCCGTAAATCATCCAATTCCAGCGGTTACCCCAGTTCCTCATAAAATGCCCGATATTATTTTTAAGGTAAAACACATTAAGCGTATCCTTTCTTCCCTTAACACCAAGAAATCGTCTGGGCTGGATGGCATACCAGCAATCGTTTTAAAAAATGTGCTCCAGAACTTGCACCAATCTTAACTCGGCTCTTTCGAATTTCTTACGACACAGGTATCTTTCCAGAAAGCTGGAAAGCTGCACGTGTTCAACCTATTCCCAAGAAAGGATCTAAATCTCTTCCATCTAACTATAGACCAATTTCAATTCTCTCAGTTCTTTGTAAAGTAATGGAAAAACTAATTAATTCACAAATTCTTAAGTACTTAGAAAAACACAAAATTTTGCATGACAGGCAGTATGGATTTCGCCACAAAAGATCTACAGCAGATCTTCTTTCCTTCGTATCACACTGTTGGAATAAGTCTCTTGAGTTTCTAGGTGAGTCCCAGATCGTTGCTCTTGATATATCCAAAGCTTTTGACCAGGTCTGGCATGCCGCACTTCTTAATAAACTTCCCTCCTATGGTCTTTCAACTAAACTCTGTACTTGGCTCTCTAGTTATCTATCTGATCGTCGTATATCAGTTATTGTGGACGGCCATTCTTCATGCTTTCACCAAGTAAATGCTGGAGTCCCTCAGGGCTCAGTTCTGGCACCAACATTGTTTCTTCTTCACATCAACGACCTTGTCTCGTCCACAAGTCCACAACTAATTCCATTCATAGTTTCGCCGACGATAGTACCCTTCACTCCAGTTTTCAGGTTCCTAAACCCATTACTAAACCTGACTTGGAAAACAAACGCAGAGCGATGCAGATATCTCTTTCGCAGGATCTTAATTTAATATTGGATTGGGGCGCTAAAAATCTCGTCCATTTTAATGCATCCAAAACACAATCATGTTCCTTGTCGCGAAAAGAGTCATCAAATACTCATCCTCTACTTATGAGCGGCCAAGTTTTACAGAGCAAAGACACCTTTAATCTTGTGGGCGTCACATTTGAAAGTAACCTTAACTGGCATAAACACATTGTATCTATAGCCACGGCAGCTTCAAAAAGCTTGGATTTCTCTTTCGAGCCAAAAAGTATTTTTCCCCTTCTAATTTATACACTTTATATGTGTCCCAAATCCGACCTCCCTTGGAATATTGTTCTCATATCTGGGGCATGGCGTCCCCCACAACCCTAAGCATTCTTGATTCTATTCAAAGAAGAGCTATTCGTCTCATTAATGATCCTTCACTTACAGAAAGGCTTCCCTCTCTTGCACATCGTCGGGCTGTGGGGGATTTATCGCTTTTTATAGGTACTTCCACGGCTTCTGCTCTGAAGAATTGTCCAGTATAGTTCCTCCACTTACGGTTCCCAACAGAGAAACTCCTGGTTCCGCGCGTATGCATCCCTATACGGTCAAACTGGACAGGCCCCGAACTTCCCACTTTGTTCGTTGTTTTATCCCTAGAGTTTCTAGGTTGTGGAACCTGCTGCCCGCGGAGGTCTTTCCTTCCCCCAAATCTTCAAGTATTTAAGTCCCGTGTCAACAAACTCCCTCTTACCTCGCTTAAGACACCCACGGTACGTTAGTATTTAGGCTTTTAGCCTTCGTGGTTTATCCAACTTTAACACCCTGTAGCTCAAAGCTCTGTAGTGAAAGTTGTTTTTTGTGATTATGTCTATTTTTGTTTATGTTTTTATTTTTTCGTAAATTTTAATAAATATAAAATAAGATGATTTTCGCTAATTTGGGTTCTACCGTTTAAGGTAAATAATTTTTTTTTTTTACTGTCACTATAATAAATATGTCACTTGCAAAACCAATAGCAGTTTTTAGAATGACATCATAATATGTATCACACCAGTGTTGTAAAGTACTTTGCAACACTAGTGCTGTAAAGTACTTTGCAACACTAGTGCTGTAAAGTACTTTGCAACACTTAGTGCGATATAACGCATTTTCTATGCATGAAATCAGTGTGCTATTTGCTATTTTCACAAGTGGTCGTAGGAAAAATATTTTTTAACCATTTGTGCTATTGTATAGTCCATCAGTTGACATACTGTATCGAATTATTTTTAACCAGTAATATATAAATTAACCATTTTATAGATGCGAAGAGGATGATACTGGAAATGCTTTTACATGTAACAACAATCAGCCATGGGTGGTAAATAGCACGTTATCGTTTGGATTTGTTGCTGCTTCCTTTACAGGTAAAAACCAACCCTGCCATATTATTTGTTGATATGTGATTATAACATCCACAAAAATGTTGTACTGTTTAATTTAGGCGGTAATGCTGCCGATTAAGGGTAATTGGACAATTTTAATTCTTTATTTATAAACTTTATAGGTCTTATCAAAAGCAGTCAAAAAATAATTTCAACAACACAAACACTACTAGTTAGGGATCCCTAGGCCATTTTTCCTAGTCATTACTAACAAGCTAATTTTTCGTAAGTAGCTTCATTTTGACCAGACGCCCAACTTTTTCCTTACAACAATTTTCGTTGGTGGTAGCTTACAGGGGTAGCAAGGTTGAACCATGTTGATTTGACGAGTATAAAAAATTTATTATTAACAGCGTAATTTGCTGTTAAGTCTGAAGATAATAATCTAAATAAAGCGAAAAATTATTTATCCTATAAAAGGTTTTATTCAAAGAGTCCTCCACCGCCAACATGTATGATTAACGATGTCATAAAAAGTTACTACTAACAAGCTGCTTTTTTTTCTGTTAATTAATTAATATTTATATAATTTAACACCCACATTGTTCTACAAATTGCGTGGTACGTAATCCTGGTCCTACGCTCAAAAGTTGGCAATTCCAAAAAAAAAAATGTATTAGTATCTGTAGGACAAAGATATCACGTGTTAGTTTATCGTGTTTTTGTCTAAATAAAGTAATGTCTCACAAAAAACAGGTATGTATTGCTAGTCCGACAAGAATTGTAATGTGAAAATTGACCAAGTGATAACTTCCTATACTTTTATTAATATAGCAAAATGACAAATAAAGAAGATTTTTAAAATCAAATAGGCATCATATATCTAAAATTTCTCATTAATCGCCAAACATTTTTATTTTATAACTACAATTTTGTATTCATATTTTTTACGTAATTTACCTGGTTATAATCAGGGCCGTATTAACCCTATGAGGCGCCCTAGGCTACAAGTCCCAGAGCGCCTATTTGCGTGCCAAAAAATTGTGAAGAGCAAAAAAAAAAGGTCCTCACCTCCGTTGCGCCTATTTTCTTTTCAGCCGCCTTACTCTTCACCACCCGAAATTAAATTTTATGACCAAAAGTCATTCCCTTCTTTTCGCACCTATTTAATTTAAAAGCACCTTATTCACAGAGGTATTTCTTCTAATACCCACCCGACCTAAACTTTTTTAAAAACTCCTCTGTCTAGCGCTTATTACTTCCCTGTCTGGCGCCTATTTTTTTCATGGCGCCCTAGGCTGTAGCCTAGTGAGCCTAATGGATAATACGGCACTGGTTATAATAATATAATCCACGTCAAGATTTGTCAAATATTTTTATTTTATTTTGTTATTCGAACGAACTTTTAACATAAAGCTCGGTTCAGGTTTCTAGGTAGGCTAATCTGATCTAATGAGCAGAAACTCTTTAAAATGTATTGCCCCTTAAAAATTGTTCAAGTAAAGTCCGCGCGTTTAGTAAAGAGACCACGACTCTCTTTCAATCGCGGTTTCGAGGGCTTTGTATCGTTACCTAGGAAGTAGGCATTTAAAGATTTGATTTTAAAAAATAAATAACATTTTACATAAGGGATGAGGGAATAAGAGGAGATTTAGCGCAGAAAATGATGACGTCGCGTCGGTGGCCTCTTTACTAAACGCGCGGACCCTAACACGTATGGGCAATAAAAGCCTGGAATAACAAATAAAATCTTAGAACTAGACTTAGTCGCCGGTATAGTTGGAAAACATTGTCTATTTTTTTGGTTAGTTGGAAATATATAATTTAATTTTGTTGATTAACTAACATCTAACTAAATGAAAAAAACAACGCTTTTAAATTAAAAAATCAACATAAAGAACCATACCTAAATTAATGTAAGGCTGAGCTTAAATATATTTTTTGTAGTTTTACTCTTAGTTTTGTCATAAGGTTTAAGAGCAAGAATTTAAGATTATGCAGTTATAAAAGAATTTTAATTTTTTGTGTAATTTTAAGTTTAAAAATTACTTTTTTAGATATCAACAACATCTTTTTGGCTATGGCGCAATTCACCCTTAATTTTTGAGGGTGAGTCACACCCTCGATTAATATCTTATTTTAAAGATCGTTTAATCCTTATAATATTCCCCTAGTGTAAAGTATCTTGTCCTTACACGTAAAGTCCTTCAAATACGCATTTGTAATAACGTCATTTTTGTTTAGTATATTTTAAACAAGGGTGACAACAAACTTTTGAAAAAAATGATGTCTATGATTTTTTTATAATTTTGGTATCCGTCACTCTCACTCAAAAACATTGAGGTGTCAGTTTATTGTCTAAAATTATTCAAAAACTTTTAAAATATACCGAGAAAAGGATGTACAATAGGTATAGTTAGACCCATATTTATTTCATTCTGAAAGCGATGTTGCCAAGTAAACAAAAATGATAAAGCAATTAAATTTTTGCTTGTAAAAAAATGGGATTCACGAAAAGAAAATGTTAATTTTGTATACCGGGTTCGCAAAAACTTAAAAAACATGATTTTTCTTCAAGAGTAAACGCCCCTTATTTTTCATTTTTAAGCAAAATATCATTTAAAAAATTTATTTAGAATAGCATTTTAAATACCTTTACAGGGGTATTAAAAAGATTTATTAAACAAATTAAAAAGTTTATTTTATTTCTTTTAAAGCAATAATAACTTTTATTATATTATTGAAGAGCAGAATTGTTCTTCATAATGTATAAAAGTTTTAATTTTCTTAAAATATTAAATAAACTTTTAAATTTTATTCTGGAGAAAAGCCAAATAATATTTTGTTTAAATTAAAAAGTTATCAAAAATTAATTATTATAAATTTTTGAAATAAAATTACCCAAAAAACTTTTATAATTTGCTTTTTAAACACCTGCTTTTGCCTAATTCCTACAAAACACAATTTTTAAACTGTTAACGCCAGTGTTTGTCAAATTATGGATTTTAATAAAATTTTGTAATATTGTGTTTATCGATTACAAATATGATTCTAAATAAATTGTTCTAATGACATTTTGCTAAAAATAAACATACATGTAGAAAAATCATGTTTTTAAGTTTTTGCGAACCTTGTATACATAATCAACATTTTCTGTTCGTAAATCCAATTTTTTTTTACAAGCAAACATGTTTATGAAGAATATTTTTTTCGAAAAACGAAATTTTCGGTCCATTTGTCTCTCTTGTTAAACTAGATTCGTGGACAGTCCGTAGAGAAAAAACTAACCAAAACTGTTTTAGTTCCGGATAATAAGTAACAGAACAAACACACAATTTAACAACACAATTTAATTTTTTTGAAATGTACTAACAACAATATCAGTAGGTACCATAAACAGCAAAATGGAATGGTGTTTTGCTTGGTGCCCTATGACGTCACGAGCCGTTGACACACTTAATGACTAATTTGAAATGAAATTTTACACACTTTGTTTTTTAGCACAGATAGGTATATTTATAAAAAGAAATATAAGCAAGTTCCCTATTCAATGAGACTTTAAAAAAGCACCTATTATTAAATGTTCTGATAAAGTAACAACAAATTTCAGATTCCAGGGGGAGGATTCCGATGTTACCAAAAAAAAAACCCGCTAGAAAGGATAAAAAACGCTCTTGCCATTAATTAAAAACCAAACAAACAAGTTATAGGATAGATTACATTCATACTTAGGTTTCGTCCGCCAAATTTCTTCGGGGGAATTTTTGCTCCGGGGGACTATCCCCCTGAATTTAACGCTAATTTTAATCAATAAACGGTCAATTAAATTAAGAGCAGTTAAAACTTTATTGATTTTAACAGGGAAGATTTTATCTCTCTAAACAACTGATAGTTTAATTTTCCTTTTAGGTGGTCAAGATGTTAGCCATTGTTGTCATTGTGTGCTTCTTAACTTTAAGGGCCAACTTGCTGGAAAATCTATGGTAGGGCTTATTACTAACTCTGGTGGAGCGTTGGCTCAAAATCAGTTTGATATTGAAATGCCTGGTGGTGGAGTCGGCGTTTTTCCACACGGATGTGCACGACAATGGGGAGCTGATCCAGTAAACGGATGGGGTCAAGCGTAAGTAACGAGTATTTTTATAGATTACTTTGTTCTCTGAAGATATCAATTTAAATGAGAATGTGATTATTTTATTTATATAAATTAACGTTTTCAGAAAACTAAATGTAATAAAATAGGTATAAAAACCAATGTATGTACAGGGTTTTACAAATTCAATGCATTACCATTGCTATCTCGGTAATTATAAAAGATAGAGAGTTGGTTAAATTAAGGCAAAACTGCGCATCCGGTTACTTCCAGAGATATCCGGGAAAAAAAAACGAAAAATTCAATTATCCATTTTATTTTTAAGGCCCTGTTAGTGAATATTTTAAAAACTAAAAGCATCTTCTTAGAGCACTTTTTATGCTCTTTAAGAAAATATTTTTATTTTTCCGATACAACGTTTTATTTTTTAACTACCATCATCCTGGCTCGTATTAAAAAAAATGAAAAAAAACGTCGTATCGAAAAAATAAAAATATTTTCTTGAGGAGCATAAAAAGTACCGTAAGAAAGTGCTATTGGTTTTTAAAATAATCACCAACAGGACCTTAAAAAAATAAAATGTATAATGGAATTTTTCGGTTTTTTTTCAACGAGCTGCATGAATATTTTACTATCAAAATGTAGTAAATCATGACAGAAAAGACCATTTTTATTAAATACTTATTATTAAAGATTAAGATTTTTAAAAGAGTTTCTTCTTATACATATTTTAATTAAGTTACACAGTCAATAATTTAAACTCATAATAATAGACAAATGATATTAAATATTTTATAATAATTATATTTGCAACATAAGTAGGTTTTAAAACAATTGCAACACATTTATGTGAAATGATCTATAATAGCTCTTGGATAAACAGGTTACAGGCCAGTTTATAAATCAGAATTTAATTTTAGTATTAGTAATATTATTAAACTAACTTAAATTTAGAAATTTTTGGTGTCAATTATTAGCTACATTTAACAAAAAATAAGTAATAAAACTTGAATCAAAACGAGTTACCGGTTTTAACCTTTTTATGGCAATTAATATTTTTCCCTATTTTAGTCTTAAGTTTTGGATTTTAGAGAATTTCAAGGTCGTTTCTTAAAACCAGAAAATTAAATTTAATTTATAA
Organism: Listronotus bonariensis; assembly: GCA_014170235.1. NCBI lineage: Eukaryota > Metazoa > Arthropoda > Insecta > Coleoptera > Curculionidae > Listronotus > Listronotus bonariensis. Next base: position 50,012 of record JACEGR010006146.1, read on the forward strand.
ACATTTTAATTTAAATGTATGTTCTTGAATCTTGTGACAAATGCTATTACTAATACTAAAATTAAATTCTGATTTATAAACTCGGCCTAAGAGTACTTGCCGAATCTAAGTTTTAAATTTTCTCGTTTTAAATCTAAAAGAAAATTAAAAAGTATAATAAATTATACTAGGTCGTCACTTAATAGATGGAAAAATTTTTTTAAAGCAAAAAATTACAATGTGTAAATCAAATAACTTTTGTTCAAAAATTTTAGAGAATTTCAAGGTCGTTTCTTAAAACCAGAAAATTAAATTTGATTTATAAACACTTTAATTTAAATGTATGTTCTTGAATCTTGTGACAAATGCTATTACTAATACTAAAATTAAATTCTGATTTATAAACTCGGCCTAAGAGTACTTGCCGAATCTAAGTTTTAAATTTTCTCGTTTTAAATCTAAAAGAAAATTAAAAAGTATAATAAATTATACTAGGTCGTCACTTAATAGATAGAAAAATTATTTTAAAGCAAAAAATTACAATGTGTAAATCAAATAACTTTTGTTCAAAAATTTTAGAGAATTTCAAGGTCGTTTCTTAAAACCAGAAAATTAAATTTGATTTATAAACACTTTAATTTAAATGTATGTTCTTGAATCTTGTGACAAATGCTATTACTAATACTAAAATTAAATTCTGATTTATAAACTCGGCCTAAGAGTACTTGCCGAATCTAAGTTTTAAATTTTCTCGTTTTAAATCTAAAAGAAAATTAAAAAGTATAATAAATTATACTAGGTCGTCACTTAATAGATGGAAAAATTATTTTAAAGCAAAAATTACAATGTGTAAATCAAATAACTTTTGTTCAAAAATGTCTTTTTCAATGCTTATAAAAATTTTATTACAAGTTTTGGCACATCGGTCCAAAATTAAATTCTATACACCTTTTTTAAGTATTTTTTTAGATATTATGCCAACTAACCTTAATTTTTGATATTTTCATTTAATTTTTATTATCTCCCCGACCGACGCCCATGAGCCAAATGTTATGATTGATTTTTTAGTTTATTGGATCAGCAAAGGCGATTTCCAAAACAAGTTATTTAATTATTTCAAAGATTTTTTTATATGTATCCAAGTCTTTGGCGGTCACTCTATTAAAATAATAGCTTTGTTCGCGGGTTCGATTCTGAACCGGTTCTGGGACTATTCGCATGCGCAGTGAAAAAAGCAGCGTTTGCGGTTAGTAAAATCCTGAATTTTTAGTAACAGTTCTGTGTTCGCGGGTTACAATGGAATCAGTTCTTTACCGGTTTGTAACCTGATTAGCAGTCCTGGGATTTATGTTGGAACTAAAAGTTCACTTTGGAATTTCATGCGCATTGTCGACATGGCAGCAGTTTTCTGTTTTTGTGGCACAGAAATAAACCGTTGTATCACAGTTTATTTGTTTCTGCCACTTTTTATGCGGGTTAATATACCTGTTGAATATTTTTTTATATTTTTGTGATTCTGACCGTATATAAATAAAGGATTTTTAATTGTATTCCGTATGAATGTATGTATGTAATAAAATAAATAAAGATTCAATTAAAAAATAAAGACAATATTACAAGATTTTAGCAGTTCTTGTTGTTTGAATTTCATCCTTAGTTAAATACACATACTTATGTTAAAAACGAGAGGAGGCAGGGAATTCCTCGTCTTCCGCCGAGAGACCTCGACTGGCATTGGACAGTATAACAATTTACCTTTTTGTTTGAATTTAATTTTTTTTTTTGTATAGTGTGCAATTTAACCATGAAAAATCCTAACAAAAAGGCTAGATTAGAATACATCCTCAGCTGTATAGAAAATCGTTCGCGGTAAATAAAAATTCCGAACTAATAAATAACTAGACATGCGCTTTAAAACAATTCTAAACCAGTTCGGTTCTGGTTCAGAATCGGTTCATTACTAGACCCGCGAACAAAGCTAATATAGCTGAACTGGTAACGACCCTATTTATGGACGCATGCGCAATGGCTTTAAATAATCGCACAGCTGGGACTTGTCATCCTCGTCTAACAAGTGGTGCCGGGCGCTAACTCTGTTTAACTTTACCACCATTTTTTTATAAGCAGCCCTAAATAAGTATATTTTAAAAAAATATCTTTAATTTGATATAAAAACATGCGTGTACGTCATGAAACGTAATACATGTACCAAAATATTACCTCTTTATACCTGGCTTCGCAGTACTTGCGGCCATGTTTTAATAGGCAGCTATGGATTTTAGAATTCTTTACATACGCTATGATGTAGATCAGGGCTGTCCAAACAACGGCCCGCGGTTTGTATTTATTCGGCCCGCGAGGTATATTTTAAAATTTAAATTTACAGTGCAAAATAATCTGAAAATAGTTTTAGATACCTACAAATAGTTTGGATAATAGGAATTAACAGGATCTCGGAATATTCGGAAGCAAGCAAATTCAGTACTGTACTTCATAATAAAAGTGTATTAGCTATCTTTCACTACCCTAGAGGTTCGGTAACTAACAATACAGGCAGAATTGAACACTACTGATATGGTAACTAATATGCGAGACCCTAAATTTCCTGCCGATCTTGCATTTTTGACAGATATAACACAACATTTAAACGAATTAAATCTAAGATTACAAGACAAACAACACAATATAGCGATCTTGTATGGATCAGTGAATGGATTCAAAAATAAACTGATATTGTTCAAGACATCACTGGGAAAAAATGATTTTCTTTTTTCCCAAGTTGCGAAGAACATTATACAGAAATGAGAAATTTTGAAGATTACAACTTTTCTGACCACCTGAAATACATCGACGAAGTAATTTTTGAATTTAAGTAGCGTTTCGCAGATTTCAAAAATTAGAGAGCGATTTGTCTCTTTTACGCATCCATTAACGATTCAAATCGAAACCGTAAAGACTGATTACCAGTTTGAATTATGTAACGTACAGGCAGATCCCTTTTACAAAGGTAGAACAGAAACTGGAATGGATTTTTTAAAGATCCTTGGCGATTGTTTTTCCAAATTAACAAATTTTGGCTTGAAAATGGGATTGATGATGGGCAGCACTTCTTCATGTGAAAGTGCGTATTCAACCATGAACTTTATAAAATCTAAGTACAGATCTTCACTGTCAGATAAGTCACTTCTTCATGCAATGCGTCTGGCAACAACGAATTTTGATGTTGATATCGATATGATTTTTAAAGATAAAGTAACAAAAAAACCAATAAACGTTAAAAAAATGATTACCCTATATTTTATTTTACTTCAAATTAAAAATATTTTATTCTGCGGCTCTCAAGCTTTTGTAGTAAATTTAATTGGCCCGCGAAGGTATGCAGTTTAGACATCCCTGATGTAGATGATGCGCGTCTTAATATGCTGTGAACCATGAGGCGCGCGTGTATGTTCGATACGTGTCTCTCTAGTCGTGTCATCTCGCACGCGCTTTACAATTGTCAATTTGGACCTTGTCTTATGAATAATTTTTATATTTCAGGCCTTTTTTAATTAAATTATTGTACCTGCTGACACCATAGACTATTAGGCAATATAAAATGCTAGATGGAGATGGCCGTGAAACCGTAATTTATAGAAGGACTACAACATATTTTTTACCAACTTGAGTAAATTGGTACGGAATACCACCGCCCTCAAACCCCATAGATTGCGCCCGCCATTGTCATATTAAATTGTATTCGCTGATTGTTTTAAATAATTATGTATTTTACACACAGGACCGGATTTACCATGTTGACTGCCATGTGACACACATAAATGTTAAGCTGCTGCTCTGAGACACATATGTTGTACCTATACAGAGTGTTTTTATAGTTTTGGAAGTATGTCCATTAATTTTTAAAAAATAGTAAATTTTAATTCATATATTTTATCTTCGACACTAAACTTAGCTTGGAGCGGTAGAGATAATGAAAATTTAACATAATTTTCAGATTTGGATGGCTATATTTTTAAAACTATAAGAGATAGACATATCAAATATGGTATTTTCTTAAATCTCTTTAAAATATCTATTTAATGGTAATGCAATATACATGGTGTTTATTTAAAAAATGCCAGTTTACTATTACATTCCTGAGGATGGCCATATTGTCGAAACTATTAAAATTTGAATAAAACACATAAGGACTCTTTTTAAAGATCTTTTAAAAAAGTATATTTTTACAATAACTTAAAAATGCGATGCTCAATTGATTTTCTGTTGGCAGCACGTTAATTAGCGGAAAAAATGATACTATACTTTGCTAATTAAACCGACTTTGTATCTCCAATATTAAGGAAGTTAGCAATAGTGCCGACTTAAAAATTATTACCCTGTATATAAACTAACCTTGCGCAACATGTTTTTTTTTTTAATTAAGGAAAATTCTAAATTTTATTTGGCGATTGGCTCTGTATGTTCGATAATCTAAAAATCGATTTTAGCATATGTCATGTAAAAAGCGGTATAGCGGGAAATTTAAAAAAAACTGATATGGAATTACGAGAAGTAAGGTTATCACAAAATATCTAAAAAAATTAAGGAATAAAAAGTGCTTGGAATTTAATTCTAATCCAAAATTCGAAGTTTGAGGTATTTAAAAAACGTGAATCCGCTATCTTTTACAAATCCTGAATACCGTATTCAAAAGAGTATTCAAATACCAGGACATTCATGAATACTGAAGAGCAAAAAAAGGTTCTTACGCCTAAAAAAACACCACATTTTTTTCTTTAACATGACTAAAAAACATTTCGTGAGCAGCATCTCCATATTCAGTAGTTATATCTGTAAGGGTTTTTTAAAGGGTTCTCACCCAAGAAATTACGATATTTAATATTTTAAATCCAGGTTTTTCCCATTTCGGTAAAATATTCACATTCCGGATTTCAAATACTGGCAATTCCAATATTCGAATAATTCAAATCATGATATTCAAATACTCAAAACCCGTATTCAAATACTATCATTTAAAAACTGTATTCACAATAATACAGAATCTTGATTACTCACCAACAAACAAGTATTCAGTCGAATACCAAATACCAAACACACAAATGTATTTGAATGCATCAATATTTCAAATATCAGCCGCCCAGCCTAATATATTCTGAATAGAATTAATACCTACGGAGTATATGAATCAAGTGAAGCACTGATTCACCTAAAATTCTCGTATAATACTTACATATTTCTACAATGTCTCAATTTACTTTTACTTAAAAAGAAAAAAGTTTTATTTTCCCTCGGTTAGAATTAAATATCAAATAATCAAATTACGACATTTTAAGTTTCATCAATTTATTCCAATCCAATCACCTGAGCCGCGCGCCGCCGATATTCCGATAAAGAGAGCAACCAGAGACGAGCGACGCTACTAACAGGTGCTCGACAACGCCGCGCGCCGACTGACCGAGAATAGAAGCACATCCCAGAAGTGTAGAAAACGATTCTCAATTTCGCTGCTGCAGGCCGCTTGTTTACGGCGGTTGCCATGGAAACGACACGTACGGTTAAGACTGAAATGCGAACCAGTGCACCGCGATTTATTGTGATTCAGTTTAGTAGTAAGGCGCTTTAGAACGTGAAAAATCAAAAAAATAGGGACGACGCGCGTGGATTTTTCGCGGCTAAATATTATTATGTTATTATTATTAATAACAGTATAGATTATAATGGATTCGTTTCAATTTATGACTCCCCCAGCGGGGGGGCATGAATTTATTAAATGTGATTCACCAACTTTAGAGGTCACGAGCCGCCACTGAATACTACACAGCTCTGATACAAATGTACCGTTTTAAACCGAGTTAATATATCAAATTTATTTTTTAGTCTTAAGAAACAACCTTGAAATTCTCTAAAATCAAAAAATTATTATTAAAGTAAGGAATCCTTTTTATTTTCATTACTTATTTTTTTCAAGGCGGTTTTATTTATTTAATATATGAAAACCGCCAAAAATATAAATTAATTTGTTATTACCGGCGACTTTTACTTATTTTATGACTAGATGCCGCCGTCCGGCGGATATGCTTATAAAAAGTAATAGAAACCGCCAAATAATAGTTAACCTAACATTAATAACACTGTCTAACAGAAAAATCCTCCCTATAAAAAATTCGTGTGATTTGTAATATTTGGACTTATACTAATATACAACTAACCCTCAAATGTTTTTATTAGCCTCAGATTTCTCGGAAGGGTCTAGTAGAGGGGTAATAAATGGGCGACCCATTATTATGGACAGGTAGTTGGATCTATGCTTGAAATTTCCCTTTAGTCGTTATTTTATAATCATTTAGTAAACATCTGTTGATTTTTCGATTAGATCTACGTGTAAGAAAAATATCGACGCGAATTTGTGTTAAAGCTGATAAATTCTGTTATATTTGTGGCGAAGTTACCGCGAAGGCGTACCAAAAACCGATATCTTCACTAGTAAAAAGGCTTATAAACTGTACTTTGGATGTAAAGTTGGCGATCAAGATAAGTCCTGGGCCCCAAAAGTGTGTTGCAGTTCGTGTTCGAGAACATTGACGGGATGGCTAAAAGGTACGCATAAATCTATGCCATTCGCAGTTCCAATGGTTTGGAGGGAACCTCGTAATCACGTAGATGATTGTTATTTTTGCATGACGAATATCAAAGGAATTACTACCAAAACTAAGCGTACCATTCAGTATCCCAATGTTCCGTCTGCAATGCGACCAGTACCCCATGACAATTCATTACCCATTCCCCAACCACCTGAGAGTTACACGCTTGATTCGGAATCAGACTCTCGAAGTACTTCGCCAGAAGCCGGACCAACCTACATCCCTAGTTCCATTGATTTGCCCGATACACCTCATTTAATCACTCAAGGTGAATTGAATGACCTTGTTCGTGACTTGGACTTCCCGAAAACAAAAGCGGAACTTCTTGGATCCCGCCTGCAACAGTGGAACCTCTTGGAAAAAGGAGTTAAGGTGTCCATCTACAGAAAAAGGGAATCTACTCTCACAAATTTTTTTGCAGCGGACGGTGATTTAATATTTTGCCATGATATTCCTGGCCTAATGGTCGAACTCAACTTACCATATACGCCCGATAAATGGAGACTATATAGATTCGTCTAAAACAAGTCTAAAAGCTGTTTTACTTTATAATGGAAATGAACATCCATCAGTTCCTATAGCTCATTCGGTAAATATGAAAGAAACATATGACAATCTGAAGATGTTACTCAGATGTATAAAGTACGAAGATCACAAAGGGAATATATGTGCAGATTTGAAAGTGGTAGCGTTATTGACAGGACTGCAATCAGGATACACAAAATACTGCTGCTTTTTGTGTGAGTGGGACAGCCGTGCAAGAGACAAACATTATAAAATAAAGGTTTGGCCTCCACGTGAAAAAATAGAAGTTGAAGTTAAAAATTTGACCCGAGAACCGTTAGTTCAGAAAGAAAGAATATATTTACCTCCACTTCACATAAAGTTAGGATTGATCAAAAATTTTGTAAAAGCACTGGATAAAAACGGAAATGCTTTCAACTATTTAAAAGAGAAATTTCCACGTATAAGTGAAGCCAAAATTAAAGAAGGAATTTTTGTTGGTCCCCAAATTAGGCAACTCTTTAAAGATGCCAACTTCACGGACATTTTAAGTGACCATGAAGGACGGCCTATCATATTTTAAAATGCAACATGTCCCTAAAACTTCACTTTCTCCATTCCCATTTGGACTTTTTTCCTGAAAATCTAGGAGCTATATCGGACGAGCATGGGGAACGATTTCACCAAGACATCGCATCGATAGAGAAAAGATATACTGGAAAGTGGAGCCCGAATATGTTAGCCGACTATTGCTGGACCCTAATACGAGACACATCCAGTCTTTCTTATAAAGGAAGAGTTCAAGGAAATGAATATTAAAATAAAATAACACTTAAAAATGTTTATACTGAACATAAATTAACTGTTAGTAATATGTATCATACGTTTTTATTTTTAAATTAATAAATCAGTATTAAAGTGAGTTTTTATTGAATTTTGCTTAATATCAAAACATGTGTCTCTCCCTCATTATTGAAGGCTGATATCGAAAATCTGAAGCCAGATCTATACTCAGCAGGCCAAAATATATAAAATCCAGCCACAATCATTCCAGGGAGGCAAAAAAGTTTTAGAATGTTGGTCAGTGTAATTATTTATTGTGCTATTGTGTCGTAAGTGTTTTATTTTCTAGTGGTTTGTTGTTAAATATTTTATGTTTTATTGATCAATAAGTATAAATGAAACTGGGGGACACAATTGACACCTACGAAGATTTTTTGAAGCTCTTACCCAATCAGCATATAGTACTTACAAAGTACGTACATTTTACATCCATTTTACGTCGTTACGTCCAGGGATCTAAAATGTACGTCTTATGTATGTACTTTAAAATACTTACCTCTTATGTATGTACTTTAAAATACGTACATTTTAGAACCATCTTACGTCTTATGTATGTACTTTAAAGTACGTACATAAGACGTACATTTTAGAACCATTTTACGTCATTACGTCCAGGGATCCAAATTCAACATCTTATGTACATATATCTAATGTGTCTTATGTATGTACTTTAAGAAACCACTTATATACGTACATTTACATCTTATATATACAGTGTGTCTAGGTAATTAAGTTTTGCGTCATAGGGGAAAATGTTTTATTATTAATTTTAAGAAAAAAGTTATTCCTTATAAAAAGTTCTGCATAGTCGAAAACCTACTATACAATTATCAGATATCGAATTGTGTCGGTCATCTACGAGGTCTGGCCAAAAATGTAATGTTTGCTTAAGAAGAAAGTACCTGTATTTTTCCTAATATCTTAAATTGTTATAAAGAAAAGATGTTTAGAATTAAAAATTACTTTCAAATATACAATTTTGTTCATTTCTAAAATAAAAGATTTTTTTCTGCGAAAATCGAGAAAATTTAAGTTTGTACATTAGTGGCATTGTACATTCTTTATGTTTTAGTAACAATAAATTTAAAAAATATGTATTTGAAACTGTTCTATGACATTTATAATCATGGAATGTAGTGCACTTATGTACAAACCTAAATTTTCACCATTAATTCAGAAAAAAAACAAAAATATTTTTTATATATATATATAAATAAACAAAATTGCATATTTAGGGGTAATTTTGAATTATAAACATCTTTTCTACATAACAATTTTTGATATTCTAATAGCACAAATACAGGTACTCAACTCTTAGGCAAAAATTACATTTTTGTGCAATCCTCGTAGATGACTGATACAATGTGATATCTGATGGTTGCATTTAGGTTTTGGATCATGCAGAACTTTTTATAAAGAGTAACTTTTTTCGTAAAATCAATATAAAGTTTCCCATATGACGCCAAACGTAGACACACTGTATAGAGCCTATACAGGAAGAACCTTTATACAGGACGTTTTTTTCTATTCTTCTTGGTTATAGTTAAAAGTAGGTTGTAAAATATAAATAAATACCCTGTTCGTTTTCGATTTTCAAAAAGTTCAAATAGAAAGTCCGTTTTTGTAAAATGTACGTACATAATACGTACAGTATGTACGTATATCAGACGTACAATATGTACGTACAGTGAACATTTTTGCGGAAAATGTACGTACGATATACTACGTACTTTTGTGTACGTACATAAGACGTACATAATATGGTTTATTATGTGGAATAATACCCAAATACACAGTGAAAGCACTACTGTTTTTAGTAATAAACTTTATTACTTATTTTATTAAATACATAGAAAATTATAACTACTCTTAAAACAAAAACGTACGTCCGCCATTGTCCGTCTTCTTACTTGTCACGTACACCGTACGTCTTTAAAAACATGTTACCAACTAACTTATAATAAATGTCCTACTATTAGGCAACCACTAATACCTACTATACAGAATTGATAACCCGCACCAATGTCTACACTCCCTGTAATTCTGTAATAGGGATAAAATACATCAAACAATAAACAAATTATTTAGAAAAACAACTGCATATTAATCTACATTAACAATATTGAGACTTTCTCTAAAATACGTAAATTTTACTTTAGTCAATGGTTTTGTAAATATATCAGCTAGTTGTTTTTCCGTAGAAATATATTCTATTTTTATTTTTTCTTGATTAACACAGTCTCTTATAAAGTGATGTTTAACATCAATATGTTTTGTGCGTTTACATTCTAAAGTTGACGCCATCTTTATACAAGACTGGTTATCTTCATAAACAATAACAGGAAAAACATTTTCATATAATATTTCGGATAGCATTTGACAGATAAACAAAGTTTCACTAATACAAGAAGATAAAGCAATATATTCAGATTCTGCACTCGATAGAGCAACAATATTTTGTTTCTTAGTTTTCCAGTAAATAAGATTATTATTTATTTTAATAGCATAACCTGAAATACTTTTACGATCACTAACATTGTTTGCAAAATCTGAGTCAACAAATGCATAAAGTTGAAAATTTGAAGAATTTGTTTTAGAAAATTTTAAAACGTAATTTTCCATTTTCTTAAGATATTTTAAAACTTGTTTTAAATAATTCCAATGCTCAATAGTATAACAATTTTGGAATTGACTAAAATAGGAAATTGAATAGCTTAAATCTGGTCTTGAGCTTAACATAATATACATAAGACTTCCAATTAGTTCCCTATATGGTAAGTTATTATTATTTTGATTTGTGATATCAGTACTAACTAATTGCAGTTTAGGTTGCATTGGTATATCACTTGTTTTACAGTTATTCATACCAAATTTTTTCAGAACTTTTTGATATTAAATCTTTTTGAGAAATAAACAAATTATCACTTTCTTTTCTTATTTCTAAACCTAAAAATATTATATCTTTATTATTAAATTTTTCCATTTTAAAAGTTTCTGACAGTTTTTCCTCAATAAACTTTAAATCATTAACATTATTTGAAAAAAGAATCAAATCATCTACATGTAATAAGATGTAAGAGGTATTTGAAAAGTATAAACATGGATCTTTCTTCGAACGTTCAAAACCAAAATTAATTAAAGTATCATTAAATAAAGAACTTTTGCTTTAGGCCATAAAGTGATTTTAAAAGTTTACAAACTAAATTTTTATTTTCACTTACGAGACCTTCAGGTTGCTTCATATAAACTGGTTCTTTTAAGGTTCCATTCAAAAAAGCTGACCTAACATCTAACTGTTGTACATATAGGTTTTGTTCTACATACATTGACAATAAAATTCTAAAAGTCACCATACGTGCTACTGGCGCATACACATCTTCCGACAAAGAACACTGTTGATACCCACGAGCAACTAATCTAGCTTTCTTTTCCACTACACCGTTCACTTCTTTTTCGCGAAAAACCCATTTTGAATCGATCACTTCTTTGTTTTCCGGATACGGCACTAATACCCACGTTTTATTTTCCTCTAACGCACTAAGTTCTTCATCTATAGCCTTTTTCCACTCGTTACCTTGGTTTACCGCTTCAGTGTAAGTTTGTGGTATTTCTGACAAAAGATTGCCCGCAGAGAGAGCTGCAAACATAGCACTTTCATCAAAACTTGAATTTAACTCATAATCTTGAAGATATATAGGTTTTCTTTTATTTCTTTCACTTTTTCTCGGTTCATTTTCTTTTGTGACTTTTTCTGGTTCTTTATTTCCTTCTTTTAGGTTATTATGTTCATATTCTTTACTTACTATCTCTTTTTCATCTCATACCTCTTGTTCACTCTCGCTCATTTCTATAATACTATTTGGTAAATTGGTATTTTCTTTGAAAGTAACATTTCTTGCATGTATTATTTTTCTTTCTTTTTGATTCCAGAGTCTATAACCATTATCTGAATAGCCAATCATTATTAATTTTTCACAGTGAGGATCTAATTTTGACTTTCTTACTTCTTTTGGGATTAAATTATATGCTTCACAGCCAAAAAGTTTTATTTTCTTTAAGTTTGGTTTTTGTCCAAACCATATTTCAGCAGGAGTTTCTGAGTTTTTTAAAACACGAGTTTCTGTGCGATTAATCAAATAAATTGCTGATCTTACTGCTTCGCCCCACATTTCTTTTGCTAAACCAGAGTCAAAAATTAAGCATCTTGCTTTTTCTAGTATTGTTCTATTAAAACGTTCAGCTACACCATTTTGTTCGGGGTTGTAAGCCACTGTATACTGAATTTTTATGCCTTTTCACTACAAAATCTTTGAAAACTTTTGAGGTATATTCCCCTCCATTATCACACCTTAACTTCTCTATACCTCTATTAAATTTTGCTTCTACCATAGCTACGTACTTTTTAAATGCTTCTACAGCTTCGCTCTTTCTCTCTAATAGGAAACACATACAAAAATGAGAATAGTGATCTATAAAGGTAATAAAATAATTTTTTCCATCATGTGTGGCTGGAGTTATCGGACCACATATATCACTTGAAACTGTTTCTAGAATCCTCTTAGCTTTTCTGTCTTCTAATAAATTTGAAAAAGGTAAACGTGTTTGCTTAGCTTGAATACAAGTTTCACATAGACCAGAAGCAGGATATTTCGCAGAATGTCCCATTCTTCTATGTTGTAATATTTGCTCATTCACTTCACAAATATTTGCATTTTTATTTTCCAGAGCACAAAGTTTTAGCGTTACTGTATATAGTCTACCTTTTAACTGACCTTCCAATATTTTCTCCTTGTCTTTCATAATAAAAACTTTACTGTCTTTAAATAGAACTTGAAATCCATTTTCTTCCAATTTTCTAACAGATAAAAGATTATAAAATAGCTTGTCGCACAACCAAATATTCCTAATGGTAATATTTTTTCCTGACTTACTTTGTACTAACATATTTCCCTCTTTGCATGCTACTATTTTTTCACCTTCCTTTGCAATGTTGATATTGTAACATACATTCTTCGAGTTTTTCAAAAAAGATGAAAATTTTTGGTCCCACTAAGTGGTTAGTTGCACCACTGTCTACAATAAATGTAATTTCTTGATTTTCGCATGATAAATGGGAGTTATAGTCTTCTGAGGATGTTAAAAAGCTTATATTATTATCACTTTCTTGATTATTTCCATGATTTGTAATATCTACATTTTCTCTGGTATTTTCTACTGCATGTGCACCACCTCTAAAATTTCCACGATTGGATTGGTTTCCTTGATAATTTCTAGGACATTCAAAACGTTTGTGCCCAATTTGTTTGCATAAATGGCATTTAAAAGGAAAATTTGAGTTTACTTGTGGGGTATTTCCACTTCTGTTGTTTCCATGCCAGTTACCTCGTCCTCTTCTGTTTCTATAGCCTACAAAAGCTGCATCTACACTGTTTCCACTTGTTTGTTCCAGTGTATTTTTCTTTTGACGAGCTTCTTCTAGCAATAATTTATTTTTAACAAAATCTATGTTAACTTGTGACTGATTTTGGCAAAATATGATATCGATAGCTGTTGTCACAGGTTGGTACGATTCAGGCATGGCCGATAAAAGCTGCAAAATTACCTCATTGTCATCAATTTGTCCACCAGCTGCTTTCAATTCACATATTGTTTGATCAAATTCCGTTAAAAAATTGTTTAAAGGAATTCTAGAAGAATATTTCATACCTCGTAACTTTTTCTGCAAAACTACCTGAGTTGCAATGCCTTTCTTTGCATAAGTGTTATTCAAACATTCCATTATTTCTTTGGCTGATGTCTTACTTTTTAAAATTTCCAATATATTATCTGCTACACATTGCACTGGGATGTTACTGCAGGAGGATCTTCATTTAAAACATGCAAAACACATTGTTGTTCCAGAAGTAGTTTAATTCTAAATTCCCAGTTTGAGAATGCCGAACCGTCGAATGGCTTTATGTTAAACAAATTCTGATTTTTCTCGGACATACTTCTACTTTGTCTTTCCGCGATTGCACAACTTTCGTAATCGAAACTTTCCACGACCGCGTTTACTTTTTCCAGCTTCCAGCGTTCACTTGACTTAGGGTATTACTGGGCCCATAACCTATGGTTTATTATGTGGAATAATACCCAAATACACAGTGAAAGCACTACTGTTTTTAGTAATAAACTTTATTAAGTACTTATTTTATTAAATACATAGAAAATTATAACTACTCTTAAACATATGTCTACACATAAAACATACATTGGCTGATTGGGTATAATAGCTCTTCAAAAGAAGAATGTATCTTTTTAAAACAGAGAAGGAATATTTTAGCGAAAAGAATAAAACTGATCGTTTTATAGAACCA